>JAUEKZ010101150.1:0-11010 GCA_031471865.1 Melibe leonina | reverse complement strand
CATAACTTAGGTAACTCATGTTCAAAGCAATAAAGATACACTCCCGGCACTTGACTTATGAGGCAAAATGCAAAGGTTTGCGCCGATCTGAACTTGCATATCGAATGTAAGGCCTAACGAATTTATAACTCTTAACTCCACAATTTCTAAACATGCAAGACCATTTGTCTAAAATCTAAGCATTAAATCAGAAAAAAACCACATGATTGCAGTTTTGGGGAATCACAAAAAAAAAAACATGACTGAAATAGTGTAAACACGTCTTCAACACAAGCAGGTTTAGTTTTTCCCACTCCTGCAAAGTAGCCTGATTTTGATTTGCGACTTTCACCGACGATATAATATCTAAACGACAGTTCAGTGAGGGTCAAGGGAAACAACAGCAAAATGGTCTATGGTCCTTGGATGTTTCCTGGTTACTTCCCCTTAATTCAGTCTTTGATCGTTATAAGGGCAGATCCTTGTCTCTTACCCCAGCGTCCTCCTTCTCCCCCTCTTCCTTCTGCACCTCCGCCAATCCTTGTTCTCATCCTCCTCTTTTTCTTCCCCCATCCCTTCATCCAATTATTACTCTATTCCCATTCCTCTCTTGCTCCTCCCCTTAGCATGTGTTATGCCGATGGTTTTATTTTTAAAATATTGTTCTGTTTTCTTTTTAAGGAATAGGACTGATAATAACTTTCATTTGCTCATCAATAACATAATATTCTAAAATAAACAACCTTTTTTGTTATTTTCTTGCTCCTTCTCGATGGTTTTTTTATTTTTTATAATTTTGTTTTATTTTAAGGAATATATACGACTTATTAGAACTTTCCAACAACATATTGAACAAACAAACAAAAAACAACAGGAAATTCCCTTCAATATTGTTCATTAACAGCGATAGGTAATATGATATTCGAGCGGCATTTCAAAGAAGAGGGTCAAGGGAAACAACAACAGAAATGGTCTCAGATCCTTGGATATTTTTATGGTTGCTTCCCCTTAATTCAGTCTCCGATAAAATGGCCCTTCCTTATCTCTTACCTCTGCCACCTCCTTCTCATCTTCCTTCTGCCCCTTCTCCAATTTTTGTTTTATCTCTTCTCCTTCTCCTCCTTCTTTTTCTCCTCCTTCTTCCTCCTCCTCCTCCTTTGCCTCCTCCGTGAATTGCTCTTCTTCTACTGTAACTATTTAAAGGGTTAAATGACCCTAGACTCGCCCCCTACCATGACAACACATCCCACAATAACATGATAATAGTCTAGATCTAGTGTCGACCAGGTATTTAGTTATGCTCATTCACGATTAGGTTGTTAAAAGTCGCACAGAACCAAAGTGACAGAAAGGATACCGCCTATTATTGTTTTTCTAACGGTCGATTTTCATGCCTTATTATGCTCCCTCTTAACTGATAAACATTAGACCTAGCTTTCTTAAAATGCATGTGTCCGATCTAGTTTAGTTTTTTGATTAACATCCGTGATGGTGTGTTGCGAGAGACATAATATAGCGTGTCGATAAACGTCTAGAACTCAAAAGGGAATTTACTGTGCGGATCCGTTTACTATAATTGGTAATCATTATGGAAACAACCACGTGATGGTCTCTGGCGTACGAAGTAAATCACGTGACAATGATTACCGCCATCTTGAACGTTTATCAAGGAGCGCATTTCCATTTAATCTCCCCACGTTTTGTGTATGTATATTATCTATCTTACATTCAATCTGTTTCAACACGGTGACAATGAACGGTAAATATATTTACACTTGAAATTTATTTCCTTGAATGTATTTGTTCGTAAATCATATTCGTACAATGTCAATTCCCCCCAAGGCTGTTCCTATCGTCCGTTATTTCAGTGTGGTTTGATGTCGGAATGAGTGTTGAAATATGTTTCTAGAAAATTGAGAGTTTGTATCAAGACTAGAGTTTAGATATTTAAAGATAAGAGACAGATTATTCCAATGGTTAAAACTGTTGGAGTTCCATTTTCAAAATTATTATCGATCTTAAAATGTTAACTTTGGAAGAAAGAATGCTTAGGTCTAGACAAGAACAATATTTTGGTACAAATGTGTTATCAGCTAAGAGGTCTGGGTTCATTTTATGATAGTGCTCTTGTCTATTTCCATTCGATAGAGGAAATGTTGTTGAATGTCGTGTGTCCCTTGCCTCGTATTTGTAAAAATAATTTTTTTTAAAGCTAAAAAGCTTGAAAAAGTGATCAAGATAAAAGGTATACTAGGGCTATCTTAGTTATAGATATTGAGTTTTGTTTCATTTTTTAAAATTTTCCTGTGGATTTCACAAGGTCTAGAATCTAGATTGATATGTAGACAAAATCTGTGGAAAATGCCTTATGTTTTTATCACATTTAGTCAGCACAGCATATATCTTATATTTTAAATCGATGTATGGATCTTTTATGCCAATGATAAGGTTTCTTATCTCTAAAAAATATGAATTGTTTTATAAATATGTCTTACACACAGCCTTGAAGAGCTACATATTATATAGTCAAGTTTATGTATAGCGGGCCGAGGCATGAGTAACACTTTTATTCACAAGCTTAAAAGAGACGCGAAGGGTTGTTGGATTTTGTCAAAGATCTATTTTTATAATATAATCACTTTATAAAACCCAATAATTTATACTTTTGTGGATTTGTGACATGAGACTTGGAATGGAGCCACTATGTCTGATGACCTAACTTGTTTTGTTATCTAAGAAAATATAGAAAGGATTGTATTTCAAAGTAAATATAATCTCTGTAAAGATTTGATAATAGACTGGGTTTTTTTTTTCATTTTTCAGATCTTGCATTGATTGAAGTGTTTTAAATGTCTGATATCCCATCGGAGAGTACAATCATACAATCACCAACTGGCATTGAACAGAAGAGTTTGTTTTTATTAAACCAAGATGATAGGGTTGGCTTTTGTGTGATGGAAAAATCTGGTCACCAAGCTGATAGCTTTGTGGAGAAAAATGACAATGGAGGAAGTAAAAGTATGGAGTTGTCTGAGGTCAAAGCAGAGCCACTGGAGGCGGAAGAAGAAAGCGAGTTTGGATTTGTGGTCATCAAGCCTGAAATGGAGGAACCAACTCAGTCTCAAGAAGATGAAAAGAAAGAGGATGAGATTGTGACCCCCAATGTGTTCATCATACAGAGTCCCGATGACATGAACATCGAAGGGTTAGATCCTGAGGTCATATCGCAGGTCAGGAGAGTTCTTGCTGAGTCAGGAACAGATAACTCTGTCATGATTCTCAATGAAGGCAATGGCAGCTACAAAGAAACAAATGGAACATCAACATATGTCATTGATCTGAATTCGGTGGAACAGCCAGTTTCTGCGCCTCAATCACCTGATACCTCTCAGCCTTCCATCAAAATGCAGCAGCCACATCAAAACACCATTGTCTCAACTTGTGCAACAACTATTGTATCTTCATCATCATCCTCATCATTGTCGTCATCATCATCGTCCGCCTTCAAACCACTAGTCAGTACTTCAGACACAAGTGCCTCTTACATCTTGAATCAGTTAGTTTCTTTATCAAATACCAGTCACCAAAGCACACTGGAATCTTCTTCAAATACAAATAGGACTATAGAAAGTTTTTCAACGGATACATCATCATCATCAACCAATTCAACCAGCATTGTGACATGCCCAAATGCCTTACCAAAGAATCTCAGTCCATTAAGCCCTTTGGGAAACAAGTCACCTTCTTACCCAGGTCCCTCCACACCGTCGAGTCTAACCTCCAGTGCTACTGTTGCTACCTCACAAGTTGCTGAACAGCTCATGCATATTGCGAAGAGAATGATTGAGGACAGCAGTCAAGGATCTCAGAACATTTCCGTAGATGAATCTCAAGGTAAAATTGTCATCTCTTCACCAGAATCAAAACGACCCGGAGAGAAATCCTCCTCTGAGTCTGTCATCACCATGTACCTATCCTCCCCAAACGACTTAACAATGAAGCTCAAGAAGCTGAAAACCAACTCTCCAGTCATTGTCATGCAGGCTGGGGAGGAGCTCTCCATGACTGAAGAGAACAAAGAAAACCCACTGCTTATCAGTTCTGTGGATAGTGATGAAATGAAAGTTGATAAAAAACCTGTGACCAGTCAAGACTCGGATCAGGCCAACCAGCGATCGGATGGTCTGGCTGCCGCCTTGTCTTCCCTAGCCTCAGGTGGCGTCCTTTATCGATGCTCAGAGTGCGGCTACTCTAGCCACAACAAGCACTACTACAAGCAGCACGTGGATCTGGTGCACAACGAGGAGCGGCCCTACAAATGCCCGCACTGTGACTATGCTGGAAAACGACGTCACGCCCTCCTGGAGCATATGGTGGTGCACTCCAATCAGCGGCCCTACACATGCTCCCATTGCAATGCAAGCTTCAGAAAAAAGGTAAGTTTTTTTGTTTTTGTTTGGTCCATCATAAATTTACCAAAATAATAATGGCCAGCTGAAAAAAATGATCTCATCAAGTCCCCATTTTGGTAATTGGTTGCTCAAACCTCTGACATTGCTCTTAACAGCTTTGCCAGTTGTAATTGCTGTGAAATTCAGGCTGATAAAGCCTGACATTTATTTATTTTTAGCTCCATCACAGCAATATGTGATGTTGAAACCTCTGAAGTAGTGTAGTAAAAACAAATCTGTAGAATAATGCATGCTTTAGAGGTTTGCATGTCCCATTTCACTGTCACATTGCTAAAAAATATCAGAGGTTTGATTAGATTTTGCATTAATTGTGCCATGCCAGCCTCTGAAATGGGACATCATAGGTTTGGTCCGCCATGTGCTAGAATGGGATTGAAGAAGGTTTGATCAGCTAGTCATTGATATCATCATAACATTTTGTGTTTGTCTTTTTATGCAGTGGATTGTTGCTCTGAGGTTGGGGTTGAAACAGTGAAGCATTTTTTTTATCTTTGAGAAAGTCTTAACAATTAAAAATTTCTATTACTAGGTTCTTATTTAAAGCAGATAATTGTAATTAGAATGAGCTGACTAAATTGCCAAAGGGATATTGTATATTAAAAGGTGAAAGTAATGTTCCTGTGTAAAGTGTTTTATGTTCTTGCTTTCTTCAATAGATTTTTTTCTTCTAAATAAATGTGGGTTTTTTTAAAATGATCATGCTAACTGAGTAAAACTCAACATAAGCATTGATTCTGATTCATTTTCTGAATTTGATCATATATCAGTGTTATGATTATGACCATGACCTAATTATGTGCTAAATTATGGCGAGTAGTAGAGTATAGATCACATAGTTGCTTCAAGAAACGATCTATGTATCCAAGGGAGATAACCATGTTCAGGGGATAATTTTTTTTTGTTTTCAGATATTATCTCCCTTTTAAGCTGTGCCTTGTTGTGTTTGTTTTTTTCTAAGAGGACCTTCACTCCAACTTTTAAAAAAATAAAGACAAAATTTTTACTGTACTGCTTAGTAAACAATTGATATATTTCATCAAACTTGCTCAATGTTGGCCCTGTTGAGAAAAAAAAAATGTTTGTGTGTATCCAAAAATTTGTCAAAAGGACAATCATAATTCATTTGTTTTGTAACGGGTTATTTCTGGGAAGGGGGTGGGTGGCAGAGTGGGTATTTAAGTTGATTCTAGACAGTTTAGGGCTGCATGGCGCTTAGTTGTGATAGGTTTGATTCCTAGTTTAAATTCATTTTTAAAAATTGATAAAATAGCCCTCTAGCAGTGCTTGTGCTGTCTGTGTTTATCATTACTGATACTTCCCTGCAAGATCTGAGAATATATTTATATATGAATTCTATAAGACTATAAGTAATAGCTTTTCTTAGTCCTAATTCATTTTCTCTGTGATCAACATGGTTGATGTCATGTTCAGTTTAATTCATTGTGTAGAATAAGGAACCATTTAGTTTAAGCTTATATAACAAACTACAGTCTTATTTGCTTTCCTTATTTCACCATTTTCTCATCCTAAATATCCAATAACCTCACTTGATTTTTTCATCATAAATTTTCATGTATGATTTCACTTTTTACTCTACCTATTCCTCATCCAAATTTCTCTGTCCCCGCAAGGAAGGGGAATACCTATAACACTGTATAGGGCTTGCAAGTAATGCCGTATCATGTCTCTCCTTTCTAGGGACATCTCACCAATCACGTGAAGCTACACATGAGTCACCGGCTGGTTCACTGTGGCGTCTGCAATATTCAGCTCCCCGATGCTGAAGCCTTTGAGTCACACCTGCGCAAAATCCACAACACGGACAAGTTGTACAAGTGCAAGCTGTGTGAACACACTGTGGTAGACCGGAGAGCCATGTTGACACATCTAGCTACACACAATGAAACCGTTGTGTTCTCTTGCCCAAACTGTCACAGTTATTACAATGAAGAGTCCAGTTTGCTGACTCACATGAAAGATGCCCACAATATCATCCGGAAATCTGCAAATCCTGACCAAGGCATCTCCAGTGATTTGTCAGGAAAGACAACCCAAACTCCAGTTCAAAACAAAAATGCCATTAATGCATCTGGCTCTGATAGTAAGGCCCGACCTGCTAACATAGTGTGTTCAGCATGTGGCTTCATATGTGCTGACACACAGGTCATGAAGAAACACATGTGGATACACATTGACTCAACATCCGAATCTGGTGTTCAGCTCAAAGATCAGGCCACTTCCAAGAAGAGTGAGGGAGAGAAGGGTAGCAACAGCGCTATGGGCGTGTTAAAGATGAATGTAGTCTCTGGCATGAAGTCGCTTCCAGAAAATATTGTGTACCAGTGTACCAGCTGCCAGTTCACATCCAGTGACAACTCTGTATTTATCAAGCACATGCTGCTGCACAAGACACAGCGAAAGCAACAAGTTCCTGCCACAAAAGCCCCTCCCATTTTGTCACAACCAGTGACATCCAAGGCTCTTTTGGAGTCCAAACCTGTGACTCCTGGGTTAAATGTTACCACTGTAGGATCCTCTCCTGCTGGCAAACTTACACCTAAAGAAAAGAAGTCAGACAGCTCAGTCCCCTTTGTCTTTGATCAAGACAGTGGAAGGTATCGTTGTCTCATCTGTGGCTATCACTGCGATTTCCAGCGCACCATCAAAGCTCACATTTGGAAGCACTCTGGAAATCAGAACATTGAGTATCCAGTCTTTGAGCAGGTCAGCAAGCCGGAAGCTTCTATTTCAGTAAACGCAGACCTTGTCAACAAAGTTGTGCCTAAATCAGACAGTGTTGCCAAGAATTTTGAAGCAACTGCACCCGAGACACCAAAACTACCCAGCCAACCGCGTGTGGTGAATCCGGGTGCCAGTGGAAATGTCCTCACCTTGCCATTCATCCCTCCAAACTGCAGGCTAAACTTTGGCTTGAGACAGGCAGCACAACCAAGTGGACGCATGCTGGAGACATCCCCAGATAGTGGGCAGGAATCTCAACTTGAGAAAATGGGTGTCACTACACTGTTGAAAGAAAGCGTAGTCTCAACCAGATGCGAGGAAGAGTATGAAGCAAAACCAACTTCTTCCACAACCTCAATGGGGCCTGCATCTCCTCCTACTCTGATTATTGAAGAGAAGTCAGAGGTTGCCATAGAGGTCAGCCACCAGTCGGATGGAGACGAGACTGAGAAGACCCATGTCGTTCCCATCAATGAAGAAGACCAGTCTGTTACTAAAATCAAAAGATCTCCATTGTTTGAAGGCTGCACAGAGCCCAGTGTGGTGGTTGAGATTGTGGACTCTGTACCGCCCAGTCTGGGTCTGACAGGCATGAAGAGCCAGCAGGGGAGCCCCAGAGTGTCTGATTTGGAGGGAAGCGGAAACGAGGCCAAGTTTCACAAAGAGATGATCGAACTGAAAAACGAAGGGGAAGATATCAAAGTCAGTGTTGTGAAATATGACGTGGACTTAGAGAGTTTGTCAAAGTCTAAATACGATCTCAGAAAACCCAAGGAGCCTGTAAAATCTGAGTCAGCTGCCAGTAAGCTGAAAAGAGGCTTACCCACCACTAAAACTGCCGCATTAAAGAGTGATGGCGTTGTCCTAGACCATCGGATAGTAGATAGCCTGAAGTGTAATGCTGTGAAAAAATTAATGACCGAGTCAAAAGGAGACCTGGAGGCCTATGTCAAGGAGGAAGTTTCAGACTTGTTCAGTAATGAAGAGAGTGATGGAACGACTTCCTCTGATGAGACAGTCTCTGCGGGAGAAGGCAACAGCAGCACCAACCCACCAAAGTCAGGCATTTGTTCATCTCTTCTGGCTGTCATTGAACAGTTAAGGGAAAGGTCCAGATCTGAGAGCGAGCGAGACCAGCCAATGTTCAAGGAATTGCCTAAAAGGTCCGGCAAGAGAAGCAAAAAATCAAACACAGCCACGGAGACCGCCTCTTTGTCCGAATTTCATAATATCGAGAAAATAAGTGAAGGAGGAGGAGAAAAATTCCGTTGTAGCCTTTGCCACTATACTAGTCAGAGGATCTGTAACATGAAGATCCATATGAAAACACACCGGCAGAAAAAGCCATCCGAGTGCTCCCTCTGCGATTTTGCCTCTGCCTCTCCAGAGCTGCTGCAAGAGCACATGCTCCAGCATTGCAAAGTGCGTACCTATGCTTGCAAGTTTTGCCCACAGAGCTTCAACCACAAAAGCACGCTCCGGGCTCACATGCGGGCCCACAAGGACCATGAACCATTCCTGTGTGCCTACTGTGTGTTTGAAACCACCAACCCCAATGAGTACCGAGAGCACATGCACGTCCACTCCGGCTGTTCTTCCAGACTTCGTTGTCCAGGCTGCGACCACATCATGAACAGCAAGGATGAGTTGACACCGCACTTAATGAAATGTAAAGGGAAACCACCCACTCCTTCCTCATCGACTGTCACAGGTGGCAAAAGTGATGAGACCAAGCCCATGGAACCAGCCAGGTCCCCAAAATCCAAGGACAGCAACTCCAATGATGCTAAAAATCCACAGTCTTTATCACCACTGTCCAGCCTACTGACTCAGCATTCATGTGTGGTCAGCGGTTGCGCTTTCTCCAGCGTCAGCTTGAAAGAGCTCCAAGACCACCTGTCTGTCCACTGCAACCCTTCCCTGATGGTGTGTGATTTGTGCGACTTCAAAGCCCTGCACAGCCGTAGTCTCAAGTCGCACATGAAGCGGCACGCCAATGACCAGCGCTACGTGTCTCAACCACTGGAGCAATACAAGTGCAACCTGTGTGGCTACGTGTGCCACCACTTGCCCTCACTCAAGTCTCACATGTGGAGACATGCCAGTGACCAGAGCTACAGTTACGAGTTCACCAATGACGTCATCAATGCAGCCATTGACCACGATTCTCGTGTGGACGTCAACAAATCTCAACCCGACGACCCAGAACTTCTAGTCCAATTCATCAACTCGGAAAGCCGCATTATGGAAGGGGAGCTTACCAATTATGGAAAGGGAGACGGTCAGCGCCCTACCTGCTGGGTCACTTTCCGGTGTTGTAGCTGTGGATTTGAGACCATCAACAAAGCCAAACTCAACATCCACATGCGATCCCATTCGGACATCATCCAGCAAACCCTTGACAGCGCCCCCAGGAAACCGGGGGTGGACAAGTCCAACCATTTAGTTGCCAAGAGCCAGATACCCCTGGCCCCAAAACCGGGTAGCCGTCGATCCTTAAGCACGGATGAGAATAACGAGCCTTCAGTACCTCTGAAGGTCCGAAAGGCTATGTAGTGTTGTGCTCAATACAAACTTTGTTTCAGGAGAATCCTAAAGAATTGAAGGTCCATGTTTATCATAGAGATAGCCATCACAGCATACCTTTACCTGTCTGTTGACTCCTACTTTGGCCAGGCATGTGGGGTGATGAAATGAAACATCTGGTCATGGGATAATTGTATTTGCAACTGTTATTTGTTGTATGCTGCATATTTCTTTCTTGCCCTTTCTTTATCTATCTGTCCCCTTTCTCTCTTTCTCTCGCTCTCTCTTCCTTAATGCTCTGACGTTCCCCTCTCTATTTTCTTTTCCACTGAGCTTCATAACTTGAAGAAAAATGCTTAGCAAAAATCATTGTTTCTGTTTTATATGAGATTCTAAATAATTATCGAAAATGATAATCAGATTTTAAGGGGTCATCATTTTTTAACTCTGGCTTCTGTCATTACGGAATGTATATTTTTGACTATTGACTTATGCCAATGTTTGAAAAGAGGTGCTTGTTTGTTGTACTTTGGTTTTATTTTATCTTGTTTTTGTTTAATTCATTTTATTTGTGATTCGGAAGGAGGAGATGATGTTTCCCTCTCATTCCCTACCCCCCCTCCATCTCCTCCCATGGCTATAATTTTGAGTTTGTAACTTGAGATTGGGAAGGCATTGTTTTGTTGGGAAAAAAGTTTTAACTTGGCTGTGTTTTTGTTTGTTTTGTTTTATTATCTGGTAAGCGCAATAATTTGTGATGAAAGATCTGATCTGCTGTGTCGTTCTCAGAGCTGAGCGCATTTTTATATTTTCATGGATGCACAAATATTTATATGCTCAATTGGAGGACATGGAGAGACTTGTCTGTTTATTTCTTCCCTTGGTTTTTTTTTTTTTTTTGGTTTTTTTTTTTTAGAAGTTCTTTAAGCAGAGAGTAAAGAATAATGTGGTTAAATCGGGTTTCTTTTCTAAGCTTGTCATATTCATGTAGAGATGATATGGAGAGATTCACTTTTGTTTTCCTGTCTAGTTTTAAATCTAAGATCTGAACAATCGGCTCTCGCTCCTGCGAACCCATGCTGTCTTTATTGACAGTCATGTAAGCAATAGGAGCTACATAAGAAAGATTTTATCAAGATCTCAAGCATCTCACACTTACTTGGCCCTGCCTGTCGTTCTACCAGACTTATGGTCATCCTCAATGTTTTTGCACCATGGTACCTAACTACAGGGTCAATTGCTATCTAGAAGGACTAAGTACTTTTGTACACAAAGGGCGGTAGAATATCCT
>JAUEKZ010101040.1:5533-15994 GCA_031471865.1 Melibe leonina | reverse complement strand
AGAGAGTGCTGGAAAAAGTAAGATGACAGATAAATCCAAAAGATAAGAAACAGAAGTAGCGCCCACCAACCGCCCGCGCCATGGGCTGCTGCTAGGGTAGAGCGCCTGTATCAGAACTGGTAGGTCGGGGTTCAAATTCCAGCCGCGTTATACCCAAACCAAGAGGTAAAAATCTCGCTAGCACTGGCTGTTAAATTCACCACGCAATGTCGAGATTATCTTCAATCATGAAGTATGAAGCTGCGACAAGAATGGACCGGATTGGATTGGAAAACAGCAGAGTGTGTATCAGTATCATTGTATGCCGGTTCAAGAAGGCCCTAGTTTGTTTATTGAGAGTTTTAGGGCGCTTTCAAACGCTAAGGTCATATAAGCGCCCAGGGGTAATTAAGATGATAGGCTACTTAAAGGAATGGCCAGACTCTGGACATTTCACAAAGCGATGATTTACAAAGGAAAAAAAAAACTCTCAAAAAGGTGAAAAAAGAAGAGATGATTTACAGGGGAAAAAAATCACCTATCGCAATCGCAAAGCAGGACGCCAAAATAGATGATGGCTGCCACCTACGTCATGCACTATTATGGTCCATGGAGACCCAGGATATTTATACCAGCCTTGTGTACAAAAGTAGTCAGTCCTATTTAGCAAGTGACCCTGTAGTTAGGTACCACGCCACAGTGTAAAACATGAGGCAAGACGGTTAGTCTAAGACGACAGGCAGGACCAAGACAGAGCTAACAGACACAAAACAAATGTACGTATGCTTGTTGAAGGAGCACTGGAGAGAGTGTCGGAAAAAGTAAGATGACAAGTGAAGCATAGAGAAGAAACAGAAGTAGCCTGCTCCTCATTAGAAACAAAGAACAATTAATTACTTAAAATCAGGGAGCAAGAAACACACAAATAGCATAAAAATTAGAGCACAAACCAAATCTCAATAAAGGAAACAACACAAAAATATGTTTATCCCTCTAATTTATACATTATAATGATAATATTTATCAATTACATTTATATACGAAAAATTCACAATCATAGATAAGATGTACATTGAAACATTTTTATTTGCATTAGTTCTTTTATTGTGCAAGCACTTTAGATTGTATTTTATTATGAGTTGCATCATTAAGCATCCGTCACTTTCAGGCTTTTGTGACCCCAAGAACATTAAAGAACCTACAAAACGCATTAAAAATCACATTGATTAATAATGAAAAAAAATAATTGACATCAATAATACTTCCAACCCTTAGTAGCTTTCTTATTCTATCCTTTACAACTTTGTTTGATTTGATGATAGTTGATTTTCTTTACCCATACGAAAAAATGTCTAGAAATAAAATTAAAAAATCCCCCAAAACACGGGGGAGACTTAAAGCTAAATAAGTATTCTGCTGTTATAAAAATTTGGCTGTGAGAAAAATTCTTCACTTCCTAAAACAATCCTCAACCCTGATATCTGCCGCCAAGATGATGTCAAACTAAATGAATTGAAAAGAGAAAGGCATTTTTTAAATAGTGATCAATCTCAACTGAGAAGGCAAAATAAAAATTGTATATTTAAAAAGTTATGAAAAAAAATTCATTAAATTTCTTCAATTGCTACAATAAGTTCTCCAGAACCGTTCTGCTTAGCAAGCAACGGCAGTAATATTGATGGCATCTACTAAAAAAATGAAAGCCCATGACCTTTTAAATTCATCAACTCAACTATGAGCAGATTGGCAAAAGAATAATTTCTCAGAAAAAAAAGAAACTCAACCTACATGCAAAACTTCGTCATTCTTCCAACAATAAATACTACAATCTATTGAGGTTAAAAAGAATTGAAAGCAGTAAATAAAATCATGGAAGGATAAAAGGGAGATTAAAAAAGATGCTGACACTACTAATATAAAACATGAAGGGTTCATAAAAAATTTCAGTTAAAATACTAAAAGAAGATATGAATGATGAATTCAATCCGTTTTTCCTACAGAGGATATGACTTATGATCACAACCAAAAATTTACATAACTTTAACTTAGCATTTGCTAGGGTTTGATTGTTATTTACGTTATTTTCAATCAACATATAACATGATTCATAAATGTGATTTGATATTGCAAAGAACAATGATAAGACCTACATCTCATTGTAATGTGTGTTACTATGACGGGTTGTTCCCAGCCTCCATACAGAAAGTCTGTCCAGTAAAAGCATGGCTGTGCAGTGTCCTAACCTAACATAAGTATTATTAAGCTATTACTCACGATAATGTAGTCAATGATTGATCTTACCAACTTTCCAGACACTCTTGTCCATTTATGTGTATATCTTTTTCCTGACTATTTCAGACTCATGAACTTTCAGGACCCGTCCACCCTCACTCCCCCTATCTTTTTGTCCTTACTCATACACTCTCAGACCCAAATCTCTCCCAACAAACATCTGAAGCCAGTCTACCTTTTGTCTTCTTGTCTCTGCCCAATCTTGTTACATTTTCTCTCTTTCCATTTCTTTCCCGCCACTATTCTCATTCCCTTCGTCAGAATCAGATAAAATTGATTGAACCATTAGCGATTAACATAATGAAGTCAGTTTGAACATTTTTAAAGATTAAGTTATGCAATGTATGACAATATACAACAGCTAAGAAAAAGAAAATACTGCTTATTAGGGCGGTCATTAAAGTAATTGCATTTCTAAAAAATTAATAAGACATTGTTGAGTAATTTTTGTAAAAATTTGAGAAATTGCAGAAAAAGAAAATACTGCATATTAGGGCTTTCATAAAAGTAATTGCATTTCTAAAACATTAATAAGACATTGTGTAATTCTGTAAAAAATTTGAGAAAATGCATTTTATCTTCATTATGGTGTGGGCTGCTAAATGAAAACTACTACAGTAAAAAAAGGCGATGGCAACTGTGCTAAGTAATGCCAAAGATGTTTTCATGGTTAGATGTATTGGAACTTCAACAGACTGTTACTGGTTTATTTCACAACCCTTCATACAGTGCAAGATTGTAAGGCCTCCAGCAAGACAATACCACTCCATACACTACAAATGTGACCAGGGAATTGATGCAACAATACAGATGGACTCTAATACCCGATCTACCTCCCTGTCCTGGTCTTGCCACATTTGAGTTTTTCACCTGTTTGGCCTTCTAAAGCAACATCTAACAGGTAAACAGCTCACAGGAGATGATGCCTTGATAGCAAAAATGCAATGTTGGCTTCTTTCCAATGCGATTGTGATTATGTTGAGGAGTAGTCAAGAATTGTCACCTCAAACAATGTGAATTTTGTAAAAATATGACTAAAAGCAATTTGCACTTACTTTTGGGATAGCTCTCCTACTACTGCACAAAAAAAAGAAAAAATATGAATTCAAAGGAATGTACTACAGAGTGGTGTAAGTTTAAGTATAATGGAAAAATTATAAAAATCTGTGTTCAATAAATAAATACTTATTACACTCACCCAATAAAACTGGGTAAAATGCTTTATTTACAAGCAACTACTCTTACTCGAATATTCTGTCTCACTTCCTCATTATATCTTCACATATATACACCAAAAATTATCAGATAATCAATGAATCACAACATAATAAATTCTTCAGATTCACGAGTTCTAGAGCGATGTCGTTGGCCATTTTGATCAATGACATAATGCTTCACTTTAACTCTGCCCTGTTCGGTTCCAATCTGCCCGTGGGAAAGCTCTGCTTCTTCTTGACTCCCTTTGGAGAACACAAATAATGGATAGAGGCCCTTCTGTTTTGGGGGTGAAATGTACTGGATAAAAGAGAAAAACAAAACATGATCAAGCCACCATCCCCCACTACTTACAATTGCAAAATGAGTAGGGCGTGTGAAGAGTTAGAATATACAAAACAATTTTTCTTAAAATTATTTTCTTCTTATTATATTCTTGCTTCATTAACTGGCTCTAAATAAAAGATTCTCTTGGTGATTAAATGATTGAAATTTATTAGTCAAGATAGAGCAAAACATTGTTTGTTCACGATTCAAATTATATAGAGAATTAATGCCTATCGCTTAGATTTTACTTCAGAAAAGAATTTACCTCGGTGACTTCATGAACAAACTTTTGAAACTCTTGTGCATCTTTGACGTAGAAACCAACAGTGCAACTGGGGTCCATTTTATTCATTGCTAACTTTCGTGGAGATGCACAATGGTAACTCTGAAAACAAAACAATGACTCAATGAAAACCCAATTATGAAAGCGCACATTTCATTTCCACCTGAAAGACCATAATCCAATTAAAAAAAACCCCAAAAAACATTGATTTCATTCTTAAACTGCGAGGCATGAGGCTTTATAAGCTGGTATGATGTCAAATCCAGTCAAATCTATCTTAATTGTAAAGCGCCCCTGAACACTTTTCAAGTGGAAGGCGACAACGTTAAATAAATGAATTATTATTTAAAGAACTGCACAAACAATGAATAAAGAGTTTGCAGACAAATATGATTTTCAATTTGATTTCATTCTATAGCTTTAAAAAGAAATAGAAATCTTTTGGATGAAAAAATAAGATAACCCCCCTCTCCCCCCAAAAAACTGACTTAGTGACAGAGTTTACATAAGCAATGACAGTAAATGATTAATAAGAGTCACTGAATCAAAATGGGAAAGGGCAAATATATGGGATGTACATAGATCAGGGAAAAAGAAATGGTTATTGAAGTAGGAAGGTGTTTAATTATAAAAAATCTTACTATATCACTATAAGCAGAAAGATACATATTATTCAAGTCTGCAATAAACTCTCAAGAGCATACCTCAAAGTTGAAGTCTTTGCTATAAGTGTCCACAGCTTCTTGACAATAATGTGGATCTAGATAAATCAACTTGTCATCTGTTTAATAGAGGCAAGACACCTGAATCAAACAACATTTTCACGATATTGTGTTTCAAGAACAATTAAAAATTTCATCAGTGAAATGCTAAATCAACTACCTTCATGAACATTTTTAAAAATTGTCTTAAAAATACTGTCTTGAAAGAATCTAAAAATTATGAGTTCTTTGACTATATGTAATGAGTGTTATGCACAAACTGGCACTTGCATCCCAATGAATAGTTCAACCCCTCTCCCTAATGGCTGACTCACACAAAATACAAATATATCTTGTTATTGTACATTAATCCATAAAAATAAAATGGATGCTCAGTTATTACACATCAAATTGTGAATTTACACAAAAAATAGCAATATATATGTTTACCCTGATAGCCAACAAAGTAAAGAGAATGCTTTGGTTTTCCTCCAATTATGCCTGTGCACTTGTCGTAAGAAAGCAAGTTCTTGATGCAAGGAGAGTATATCTCGTTCATAGACATTCCACCCAGACGTACAGGAATCAATATAATTACAGATCGACACCAAGGTGCATCTCTTCCAACCAGGGGAAACTTGAAAAAAGAAAGGATGCATTAAATTTTATCACAAATACCATAGTACAAACAAAAGAACAAAATATTCAGTCTTCGCATGGGTTGTCTATTAGTATGTGCCACGGCAGGTATGTAAATGTGTATTTATTATTTTTATCCCTATATATATACAGTAGAACATAAATATAAAAATAGCGCTAAACCAAAAAAAGAAAAAGGTCTCGATTATTTTCTCTTTGTCTTTGTTATTCTGACAATGATAAACGAAAAGGAATTTCCCCAAAACACGGTTGAACCAAAAACCCAAATCTCAAAGACTGCAGTAACTTGTTGTGAGGTTATACAACTATGTAGAAACAATGGACAGCTGGAAAAACTTGTAACCTTTCTCCGCTCTATTCGCTTCACACACACGCACAGACACATACACACAAAGTCCATGGGAATTGATTAAATTACATAGCTTACAGTGTGACGAAGAGCATGCTTATCTTTCAAGCAAAGAATGCTTACCTGGTTCGAAGATTGAGTATTTACAGCTGAAGAAGAGTCTGCACTACTTGTGGACTTGGAACGTGCCCTGCATAAATTGTTAACGTCTTCCATGTACACTGGATAAAACAAACAAGGAAAAAGTCTTTAAATATGATAATTCATAAAAGAAAAAAGCATCCCTCTATTACCTGTGACTTTTCAAACAATATAAATAAAAGATGTCCAAGTTATATAAGATTATTCTTTGTGACCAATCAACACCTTGGGGAAAATAATAAAACACCTCTAATATTTACCTTAGAAAAAAAAACAAGTGACAATAATTGATACCTACCTGTGCAATCTTGAGCCACATAGATACAAATGTCTTTTAGTATTGGAATAGTCATACTTGCACGATTCAATACATCTCTGAAAAAGTTAAAAAAAAAGAGAATATCTTATCATTCAACAAACAGCAAGCAGTATCTTTGGCTTCTTTTAAGTGGACAATCATGAATGTAAAAAGCTAAGATATTAAAACTGGAGTAAAAGGTATTACAAGACTCAGGAGCAGAGGGAAATACAAAGGAATAAAAAAAGAAAACATCGGTGGCACTTTTCAATTAATGACGAGATTAATGCATTACTGTGAATTTAATTTGTGCCAAAAGAAACTTCTCCAAAAGCATTTTTTAATCACATACACAATGACCCTAAACTTTTATGCTAACTGAATCAAAACAATAAAAAATAACACTGCATCAGTATGAAATGGGGAAAAACACATGTCAGTTGATCTCTAAAACATTTTCTTTTTATTAACTTTTACAACCTTAAATGATCTTTTGCGATGGACATAGTAAGATATGCAAACCACTTTTACCTGAATATATAAGCAACGGAAGCTGGCCCATACCATTCCCCTGGCATTTTGTTATACTGACGACCGAAATTGACTAGATGGTGTAAGCAAAACGGAATAGTGTCAGAAGGAGCTTCCACAGGATCAGAGAACCAACGAATAATCTCTTTGTAATAGGATAACTGAGTCTTGTCATGACAGTCACTCAAGCACCAATCTGATGAGAAATAAAAGAATCAACATTTTATTACCAACAAATCTACAACCACTTGTTGCCTTTTTCGTAGGAAATGGGATAATGCATTGCTAGTTCAAAAGCAGTTATATATCAATCCAGCTTTAATTTTCAAGCCAAATTTCTTATTCATAAACAAGTTGAACAAATTATTGTTTTGAAAATAACCTCCCGTGATTTCTCTTCTAAACTAAACATGTGTTATTTTTTTCTCTCTACTGAAGGCTATTACCTATTCAATCTATCAATGAGTGGAGAAGAACAATGGAATCTATAGGGCTTTTGTTTTGTACATCTCAGATTCTATATTTTAGTCTTTAAATTGATGGGGAGTGGTATTAAAAGGAAACAGCCCTCATCACTTTGGATAATTTCATCACTTCTTTGGTCAAACAATTGAATTGATGCCTCAATACAATTTTAAACAATTAAAGTGATATCCAGAGATACTCCAGGAATAAGAATATCCTCTTTATATTAACTCTTGTATTTCATAACAGTTGGTGATATTCATAAAAGCTTTAAGTTTTTTCATAAAAATAGAGATGTATATGAAAATGGAAAATAATAACTTACCTCTCCCAAGAAAGTGGTTGACCAAGCACTGGGCTATTAGCATTTGACCACTTCGCAACATACAACCCCATCCACAGTCTGTATTTAACTTTGTTCCAGGAATTGGATAAAAATTACTACGATACGTCAGCCAAATTTTGCTGGTAAAGTCTTTTAAATAGTCTGGCTCCTCATCATCTGAACAGAGCAAAGGGATATTGTTAATGATAAGAATAGAGGTTCTGGATTTAGTGTTTAAACCAATATCTAGGATAAATATGTCTATAGAGAATTAAAAGGCTGAGTTGCTTACTTTTAACCTATCAACATGTCTAAAGTGACCGGACATAAAAAGGCAAATGAAGACCAGATGTTCATTAGATAGAATTTAGACATTTTACCACCCACCAGACACACTTGCCAATCCCCTGCACAATTCTTGAGGAAAAAGCTGTTATCCTGATCTGTGCCATAAAAAATGTATTTTGTTTTCTCTTATCCCTCCAGAAAAATTCTTACAAATATATGCAACGAGAATATATTAGCATTGTTCCTACCGTCATTCTTCTTATGATAGTCTTTGCCAAGCAAAAACAAGGGTGAGTGTGGCTTGATACTGGGTTTTGTTTTAAAAGTCCAACCTAGGATAAAAAACAATATAAAATCAAAAATTTATTGAGAACAACTTTTAACTTTTATATTGTTTTATAATCAAATCTAATCTAACAATTAGATCTATTATAATGTGTAGAATGAAAAGCAAATCTAAATTACATAGAATCAAGGCTATTTATTGGGGCCTATAAAATTGACCTAGACTATTACTTGACTTGCAATTTTGGCCGAACACATTTTGTTACATCTTACTAATAATATATAATAAAAATGTATTGCGAAAAGAAATACTGGGAAGTAATCGAAAGTAGTGTGGATAGAATATAACATCAACTCTTTATAATGTACAAAAAAACAAATTTTTTTTTTTACCATATTTCAAATTATTCCAAACACACATCATTTTTGATTTCATATTTTCAGGCTCCAGGCGATGTTCATACACTTGTTTGTCAACTGATTTGAGATCATTTGCAGAGTTATTTGGTTTCATGGAAAGACCTCCTTGTTGTGCAACTAAAGTTGGTTGGCTTTTAAAGACAGATGATGACACCTGATGATTTCTTTGGCTAGTGACACTTGTGCTGTGGGAATTTTTAAAATTCAAATCATTTGTGCTCAAACGCGTCGAGAGCCCATCATAATCTGAATTCAATGATTTCTGTGGTATTTCTGTTTCATAGGGAACGTAACTTTGAGCTTTGTGAGACTTTGCCTTATCAAAATTGAAAAAACGCGGTCTGCTCGGAGAAATATTTTGTGAGGCAGAATACATTGTTGACACATCACAACTTGAGGAGTTAGAATTGAGTTCCTCAAGGTTTGGATACAATCTTTGAACATTGTTTGAAGTTGAAGACAGAGATGAAAGCTCTTTGGGTACTGAAGTATTGGATTGTTGTTTACAATAATTTCTTATCACAGATCGAACACTTTCCTCAGAATCTTGACATAGAGGATTGCGCCAGTGGCTTGGATATTCGAAAGATGCTGACTTCATGTCTAATGATGGAGGGCGATGTTGATCATCTTTTTCAAAAGATTTTTCTGAACCATGACTATTACCTAAGTAGGTTCTACCAGAGGGCCTTGATTGTGTGGGCAGGTGTTGTGTTGGTTGTTGTATGTGGTGACTGTCAGCAGTCATGTGTTTGAAAATGTCATTGTAGTCGATGGACTGGTCCCAAAATCGTGCAGATTCATCCTCTGTAACAGATGTACCTCCAAAGCTTTTGTTTTTTGAAGTTAATACACGATTCTTATCTGCGTTGATTTTTAAATCCGCTAAACAACTCGAATCAACAGATGAGGAATGAGATAGTGACCGATGTGAACCAATGCCAATATCATCTGTCCAGGAATTCAAGGAGCATATATCGTCTTCAAGTTTGGATGATCCTTCTTGGACATCAAAAGAAGGACTACCAAAACGACCAGATATCTTAGTTGATCTCATTTTTTGTCCTTTAACAATTCATTATGTAAATTGTACACAAACACAGAAGAAAAAAGTAAACAAGCCGTTGGCCGCCATTTTGAATCTTGTCATGTGATAAAATGAGCTCTGATATAACGGGAGCCCGTGATCAGATACATTCCAACTTCTCTGGGTCTCTTTTATTTCTGAGAAACTTTTCAGAGCGCTAAGTGTCGAGTCAATGGAAGTTGAGTAATCTAGAATATCTAAACCTATTAATAGTCTAAAAATATTATAGCTCTTAGATAGATGGATAGCCTACGTACCAAAGACAATTTATACGTATAAGACGTCTGCCAAGTTCATATTTCAAAGTCAGGTTAGACTATTCTCAGACTCTATCAAGTCTAGATAGTCAGGCTAAATGATATATTATCTTTCTATAGATGATAGACGTCCTACGAGATATACTGAATCATGAAAGCAATCTCATCAACATCATAGGTACATGGGCAAGAATAGGCTGAAGACCTGCGTCATATCCAGGGGATGGCAATCGATCTTACTGATTACTGATTGTCGTCTTCACGCTACGGAAACCGAATCTATGAATCAAAACGCTCTTAAGAACTTTGATTTTCTTGAATAGGCAGGCGTTCAAATAAAGCCACTGCACTGGAAAAAATATTTGCATCCCCTAGATATATAAAGAGAGAGAGAGAGAGAGAGAGAGAGAGAGAGAGAGAGAGAGAGAGAGAAAGAGAGAGAGGAAGAGAGAAGGAGAAAGAAAGAGAGGGAGAGAGAGAACGAGTGAAAGAGGATTGAGGAGTGCGTGTGAGTGTGTGTGTGTGTGGGTGGGGGGGGGGGGGGGGGGGATAAATGAT
>JAUEKZ010100930.1:1535-15996 GCA_031471865.1 Melibe leonina | reverse complement strand
GATGCTTTGAGGTGTTTTGTCAATTCAAACTGGTCCTAAAATCAAGATGAAAGAAAAATTTGACAAAAAGTTAGATTGCAGTTTTATAGAGCTTTGATTGACTTGAAACTACATTTTCAGCTCTAAGGCATTTTGCCAATCACAATTAATAGTATTGTGTTTTTTTTATTTTCATAATTCACTCCAATAAAATATTGAACACCAGATTAAGTAATTAGTTCTTACATATTATTGTTCACATCAATAAATATATACAGAACTTTCACTCTCTAGAATGTTTTCCATGTTGCCGTTTTTCTCAGCTGTTTTCTTGTCCTTTAATCTCAGGGGCTCCCCCAGCTCTTGTGCTTCCTCCTGATGATGGCGCGACTGTTGAATCAGCTCCACACAGTGGAAATGACCAAGACCACGAAACCAAGTTTAGCTCCTTTGATTTCTTAGCCCTATGCAGTACGCCAACTTGGCTTGGCCCCGAGAGGAGAAAATCGAGAAGACGCTCTCGTTCTCCCATGCCTTCACCTCATATACAAGGGCATGGGGTTCACGGAGTAAGTGTCCTTGCCTGAATAACATCTGTATGATCCAACTGCCTAGAATCAGCCATCAGCCCTCATTGCATACTCACAAAATATGTATAGTGAATCTATATAATGTATAAATAATTGATAAAAATATTTCAGACAATAGCTATGGGATATTATACCTGAGGACTTTGAATATAAAATTGTATTTGAATATTTTATTAACGATATTCCCTTTTTTTATTTCTTCCTTATATGGGGATAAATGCTCTGATTCTCCCGGTCATAATGTTTCCTTCTGCAGTAAAAAGTTGAATTCTTTATCAGATGTCACCCTGAATATGTTTTAAGACTGAAAATGGAATATATATATAGGCTTAATGTTGACTCTTTTACAAAAAAAAAAAAGAAAAGAAAAAAAAAAGATAATTTTTTTAATAATTGTTATTGAGATCATTTATTCTTTTCTCAGAAAAGGTTTTACCAACAGTGATAAGAGAAGTTCATAAAATCTAAGTTGTGATGATATGAATGACTATAAAAAGGCTCCTAGATTTTCATTGCGATGATTTTTGTTTTTCAATCCCAGTTATCTGTGAGAAGCCAAATGAAAAGGGTACGGTATATCGTGTCTACTTCAAACAATATCATAGCATTTCCATGCGTACATTATTCCTACTCTTTTATTGTGCCATGCAGCATATTTTATGATCTTATTCTACTGTGTGGAATTTTAACAACCTTTTCTTCTTCTTTGCTTTTCTAATCTAACATAATGTTTAACTTGTGCTCTGCATTACAGTTTTAGAGCAATGCTGGTTAACTTATTTGTTTTTTCCTTTTTTTTTTTTTTTTTTTTCTTTTGAAGTGCATCGTGCTGTACCAAATACTTTTTTTTGTCTATTTCCTTTCTGAAGGTTGTTTTTCTGTTTTCCTTGTATCCAAGATAAGCGTCTAACTTCTTTTCTAAAGAAGAATTAAACTATTTGTGTATTTTTTGTTAAAGAAGCAGAGAGTTAAGAGCATGATTGAAGTTTGCCTTTGAATTTAAAATTCACTACAAAGAAACGGAAGATCAAAGTTTGTTCACTTTTACTGTTGACAGAGTTTTGCCTGTCATATTTTTATCAAAGGTAACAAGAAACATGGGAAATTTGTTCCCAAAGGATTTGCAAGAAAATTATTCTCATGCTTACAAATATGACATGATTGATAGATATCTCATGTTGTTAAAAAACAAAACAGATAAAATCATTTAACTTTAAAACTTAAGACTTATGGTGGATTTCTGCACGCGAAATCTGTACAAGATATTTTCTGTCATAAAATGATTATAAAATGTTTCACATTTTACTTTCAAATTAGATCAAAAGTATCATAAAGTGCTGTTAATGTTCTTAACATTTCAGACTGGTAGAATCTGTCACTTGAGAAAATTCCAGGTCCAGACTGGACTGCTATGTAAACTATATTATGATAATAAAGAAAAAGGTCAGAAAACACCATGATATAATTATCATGCACTAAAACTTTTGCTAGTTACTTCCAATGAAGAAAAAGTTACTTTTCTGTGAAGGTGATCTGAAAACTTTCAGTCTTGAGAGTTTGGTATAACACAAAGCATTCAAAAATATTTGCCCACGCGTCTCATTAAAATTTAAAAAGGGTAATTAATAGGAAAAATGCAATCCTTTAATCGGCAAAAAAGATCTATTTCTAGATTCTACATTTTGTAATAATTTTGTTTTCACATGAGTTGTTCATTACAACAACTTAGGTATTTGTTTTTTCATTTCATAAACTCCATTGTCACTAACATGAAATATATTATATTTTCATCAAAGATGGGAAAAAAGTTGTTGAAAATCTTGAATGGAAAGACCATTATTGGTGTATCTCAATGAATAAAACCATTAAAAGATCTGTACATCTCATAAGCCACTGGCAAATTCAATTCTGAAATAGTCATTATGTATATTGAACATAATATTGAAACAAATTTATTCTCCAACAACAAACTATTATGATCATTTTTTCTCATCCTTTTTTTTTTTTTGGATAGAACTTTTCTTCAAAATTGTTCAGTAATAAATGGCAGGGTTTGAATTATAATTTGGTGGCAGCAGTTAAACCTAAAAAACCGTTAAGACAATTTTGATTCATCCCATGAAAATATGCTTTTATACTGAAGGTATTTCTTTCACTGCCAGTGACTTTGTAGATATCATAATGCTTTCTAGATCAATTGATGTAAAACACTTTTCCTGCTAATTCAAATTCAGATTCATTTCCTCATCTTTTGCTTATGCAAATCATTCTGGTGGCAAATTTTGTCTTTCCTCAAACGATGGTGATAATCAAACAATAAATGATATTAAGCAGAAGAAAATTGAATTTGAATTTGAGGAATAGAAGGAAGAGATTAGGAGAAGGTGGGAAGATGAAGAAAAAGAAGAACCAGAGGATAATTAAAACATAATTTATTATAATTAATTCTCACTTTGTTATACTCTACATTGATTTAAAGATAATTGACATTAAACTCTACACATGAAAAGTAAGAAGGGGCTTTCAAGTGTTGTACATATTTGATTGTCTTATGTATGTCATCAGTGTGACAGGCTACTTGATGATTATTGACTCACAGTTCAATGAGAGGAGCTTCTAGTATTTTATTTTTTCAAAATTAAACCTTTTAAGGACCATAGACCAAATACACGTATTGTACTGAAGATAAACACATCTAGTTGAAGAGCAAGGAAAACAATGAAGCAAAACAAACAATAATCATATTGAAATCAAATGTAGTTCCTATACAATTAACAGTATGATTTCTTACCCTTAACATTAAATGTTGGTCAAGTCACTGGCATGGACGCAATACCTTTAGAATTTGCTCACTAATGACAGCTTCAAGCACCTGCTATCATTTTTTTTTCTCAGAATTATCCTTTTTTTCCCACCAATTTTGATTTTGCATTTTTCATCTTTACATCAATTTATTTCATTTTCATTTTTCATTCACTCATTTTTAAATTCACGCAGTTTTTATTAAAGTAAAAAATCCAAAGATTATTTCAAGAAACCAGACTTAGAGCATGCTTGAAAAAATTATCACATTTTCATTTCTTTAATTCACATCAATTTTTTTTTCACCTTCATAATTTGCTTGATGGATCAAACACTCTGAAATAGTATCATTCCATTTACTTTGTGGATTGACCAGAGAAAGTTCTTGAGAAAGCCTTAAATTTTGAGATTAAAATTTAAAAAAAAAAGGAATGAAAATTCATTTTACTTCAATAATAAAAAAAAGAAAAGCAACAATCATTAAAATAAACGAACCTGGTAAGAGTGACGAGTAGAAATTAATGCATGCTTTAATATTGTGTGGCTTTTATCTTGCTTTAAGTATTTTGTAAGAAATACATAGCTTTGAATTGTTTCATTTTTTTAAATTGATAGTAGACATTTGTGAAGCTTGCATTCGTATGCTCCTTTTTTCCTTTTAAAAGGTAGAATAGATAGACCTACTTATTGTCTTTCTAACTGAATATGTTGGGGGGGGGGGGGGCTCACTTTTACTTTTATAATTTATAGGTTATTTTCCCTTTCTCTTCTTTTTTCAGGGTTTTGTTGTTGTTTTCTGTTTAGGTTTTGTTTCTGTTATATCTTGTTCTGTTTGTATTGTTTTGTTTTGGGAAGAGAGGTTTTTACATGTGTAGAAATATAGACTTGGAATACTATCATATCAGAGTATTGTCAATAAAATGTTTTTATTTTATTCATAGGGTTTTTTTTTTCAATTAGTTCCTAAAGGCATGCTCCCTTTTGTTTTTTGCATGGCTCAAAGCATCTTTCATAAGAAAGCATTTATACAGCAATTTATGTTCATATAATTATATATCCTTATATCAAATAAATGTATAGGTTAATAGTTTGCAAGAGCTGAGGTAAAATCAATGCTTATCATATCAGTTTCAATTTTTCTCCTTTGATTTTTGTTTACTATTTCATTGATAAAATTTTCACTTAAGCCTACTATTAGCACAGATAGTTTGTTTTGAAGTTCTTATTCTTCAGCAAAATCACTTAGGCTTTTTAAAGCACTTCACTTCTTTTATTTTTTCAACTTCACTAGCTAGGATAAATCTCACATTTTAGCCATTCACCCTGAAGCTGCCAATGGGATGAAACAAATGAATTTTTGTTTTATTTGACCTTGTTGCCATAGATTTCAAGTTAATCTGAAATATTTATTTTACTGTTAAAAGCAATCATAATTTATGATGGAAAAGAATTTGTAGAAAATCTGGTCAACATTTGCCAAATAAATTGTATTTGCAACAACTAGTTTTTCCCTCAAATAAAAAATCAAGAGATGATAAACTCACGTCAGTTTCTTGTGTGTCAAACTTGCAGTTTGAAATACTTTTATTCAATACTACTTTATATCTCAAATTACTGTATATATAATTTAAAAAAACCCTCAAGGTCATCATTTTTAAACTTTTATCATCAATTTTGAATTACTCCATTGAGTTGCAAAAAATACTCATTTTCTTTGCCTTTTCTGCTTACAAAAGTATTTCTTTTTTATTGCTCTTTCATTACACACTAACATGGCTGACTTGCATTCTTTGATCCATCTTGCTGATCACTTCTAGTTTTATTCACTATCTATCTTTCAATTCCATGTTTGTGAAGGATATAATGTTGATGAAAAGCGAGTTAGATTAATATCTTTTGACAAGATTTACAAATGAAAATAGAAAGGCAATTTTGATTAGCCAAGAAACTTTGACCAAGAGATGTACTGTAATGGGATGATATCAATTGTGGTGCCTTAGTTAAGCATATATAACTGAGAGTAGGAGGATGCTCATCTTCTTCTGTCTTTCTCCACGACTTATTTTGTGGCTTTCATTCAGAATACAAACTTTCAGTGAACAGAGAGATTTTTTTTTAAGTGCTTATTTGAAGATTATTTTCCTAAATTATCACTGTCTGGAACTCATTGAAATATTATTTATAAAAACCAATCCTACAAAATTTCCATGTCACGAGGCACATAACCAAAAAAAGTATTCATAATGCTAACAGCGATGTCTTGAAAAAATAACCCAATTATTGCTTTCCAATTTCAGGACTACCTTGAACGCCAAGCAATTGAACAGGAACGTGAGATGTTGAGAGAGGAGCGAGCTTCCCAAGCTGCTTTGCATGCTGCAAGTCATGAAAGCAAAACTGATCTGAATCAACCTCAAACTCCACAGCAAGAGGGAGCCGCCTCAACAAACGGAACAACTAGTGAAACACCTTCAGCCAGCCAGCTTGCCTTCCGAAGGAATTCCTCATTTAGGTTTTCCAGAAGAAGGGCCAGATCATGCGGGCCTTCCCACAAGCGTAAGAGCTCGTTCCAACGCACAGGTTCTGTTGATGTGCCGTCTGATCAGGAGGGAGGAACACCACAAAAATCTTTGTCAACCAGTTTAGCTATGACAAAAGAAGGTAATAGTGCACCAGTAATTCCAGCAGAAGACGGAGGATTTCAAACTTCCTTGAAGCAATTCTTAAGGCGAAAGGCATCTCTTGGATCTGGTTCTCGGCTGCGAAGAAACTCTTCTAATGATATTTCCAAACCTAATTCCCCTTCTCCAAGTCCCAGTGATTGTGACAAAAAAGAAAAGGATCCTCCTTCTTCTTTACCAATTCCACCTGAGAAAAGAAACTTACTGGCAGTGCCCAATCCCAGCGTGATGAGTAAAAACTTTCTCAGTGTGCCCAACCCCGATGAAGACGATGTCGATTCATTACCTCTACCAGAAAGTTCACACATGAATGGAAAACCTATAAACAGCTCCAATCTTTCTTCTCCAAAATCAAACAGCATTCCTCGCCCAGGAAATCTTATGCTCAAAGAATGTTACCCAGGGTCCAGAGATAAAGAAGACAAGGTTTTCTCAGCTAACTCACAAAAATCTTCCTCATTATCGGCTAAATCAGGATCCAGCAGTTTAAAGTCTGCGAGTCCTCAGCCATCATTTTTGTCCATTAAACCAGTGGCAGCTAACACCAACGGCCCACTGACCAATGTGGAGGTGCACTACGAGGACACCTCAAATACCACTTCGAGTTTTGACCTTATTGGTAAAGATCAAACAGCCTCAGGTAGGCTGCAAATGCCCAACTCAGAAACAGATGCTTCTTCCTACAGTCAGAGCTCCAGCCCCTTCCAAACAAATGACTCGGATGTTTCTCAGAGCCTCACTATCAGTTCTCTGAGTAAGGATATTGGACATTCATATTCAAATCATAAATCTCAACCCCTTCCTTCAAATCCACAATCTCTTTCATCATTAGTTCCCTCTCTGACTGCACTTTTGCCACCCAAAAACCACATCATCCCTAACTGTGTGATACCAACAACATGGACTGTAAATAATGTTTGCATACAAGAAGGGGATGTGGCTATGCAACTGGAAGATGGTAGGACAAAAAGCTTGAGTACTTCAAGTGAAAATCGTGTTCTTTTGGGAGCTGAATGTTCTCCATTGTCTTCGGATGTTGCCTGTAAAGACCCTGTGCCTGAACCTTCCAACCACCAGGACAGTTACATGACAACATCAACTGAATATGTCGAGGAGGGGGATGACAGGGTAGACAGCATGACAGAACTTATATCAGACTCTTTCAGACATGAAATCCTCACCAAAACCGGCCTTAATAGCAAAACAAATAGCAACAGTAGTCATGTTTGTCGAGGAGCTACTCCTAAAGTGAGTCATGAAAATTTGCTTCCAAGTCCTGACGAGGATGTCTGGCATAATAAACCCTCCTCTTTCAAAGGAAGTGGTAGCCTGGCTAGTGTTTCCAAAAGCTCAAAGTCAGGATCTGGAAGGAGACCATCAGGTGGAAAGATAAAATCTCCTTCAACCCCAAACTGGATTGTAATGAAAAGTCCTCTTGCTCGTATTGAAAGTTTTCACAGTGATGACTTTGAGTGCCTCGCTGAAAGTGAACATCTGGACGGTGCCTCTTCCCCCACGAACTCAACGATGTCAGCAACAACACCAACAGTGCCCTGCTTTGCGTACAAACTTCACATGATGAAGAAAAAACAAAGCAAGTTGAAAAACAGTTCAAGTAAAACCAGTAACAACAATAACAATAACGAAAGCAACTCGAAGCTGGCTCACCAGGATTATACCAAGAAACAAACTCAAAACAAACTGGATAAGAAAGATGTCGCACCCAGAGATTCACCTGTTCACAGGTAATCATTTTTTCCCCCTTAATTTCGCTTGTATCACATTTAAAACTGGCAAGAATTTTTGAAAATCTTTTTTTCTTAAAAAATATCTAGATAGTACGGTCAAACCTCATGATACCACCAGGTCTTGTGGGCAAGACATAAAGTTTGTGTGTGAAAGAGACTGACAGTACAAATAAAATACCATGTTACGTAGTGAGGTAAGGCTATAATAGTGAGGAGGGTAAAATGAACTCACTTCACTGTCTGTTGGAACAGAGAGTATATCAAACTACAAACAAAGGATCTAAGTGTTTATTAGTGAGCAATTGGAAGCATTTTTTGTAGTAAGGTAGCAACAAAATGTTTGGCTAGAAATATAAAAAGCAGTACATAATTATACTACTCAATGTATACCATGAGTGTTACAGATAATGTGTGGTGGATGGCAGATGGCAGTAAAACAAGGTTTTTGATATTTCTATACAGTGACCACTTCCCTCACAGCCAAAAGCTGGCCGTAGATGAGGGGGTATAACCGATAGCAGTTTAAACAAAATTGAGTGTAGATCAAATTGCTGTCCTCAATCTTTTACTAAACATTACATTTCAAGTATTGTTATCAGGCAATTTAAGAAGTGAATACCTTATATATTCAGTACTTGCTCTACTAGCACCCGGCTTTTTGTATGCTATTAGTAAATTATCTAAATCTTAATTGCAAAATTTAACCAACATGCTTAAGCAGCTAACCAGTGATGTTGTCATAGTTTATTGATGTTATTTGCTGTCGCGTATGTGAATACTGATAGTAGTAACCGACATATTTGTTGAGAAATCTCTCTGCCCTGTGTAGTAATTCACTTGATGTGACTTCAAACACAGTACGTCACAACTTGATGATTATTTATGTATATTGAGAGATCCAATTTAATGGTTTTCTCATTACGATGAAGGTTTAATGTACCAAGTAAAGTTGATATTTTTCAACTGGCGTCTTATTGCCAAATTTCCTCAATCAACTACCTGTGATAAGGGCTGTTGGTTGGGTTCTATGAAACAGTACGCGTGGTTCTCTGCCATCTTTTCTAACTTCCTTTTTTAATAAAACTATTGCTTACCTACTACTGGTGCCCATAAAAGGTATCAAGCCAATTAAAACACTCATCAATCAGTCATGACATAATAAGTCAATATCTATTTGTAGCAAGTAATGGACATTTTTATGATTTCCTTATTGTGCGTAAAAGTCAATATCTATTTGTAGCAAGTAATGGACATTTTTATGATTTCCTTATTGTGAACACCATCAATCAGTTATGACATAATAAGTCAATATCTATTTGTAGCAAGTAATGGACATTTTTATGATTTCCTTATTGTGCGCAAAAGTCAATATCTATTTGTAGCAAGTAATGGACATTTTTATGATTTCCTTATTGACATTTTTATGATTTCCTTATTGTGCGTAAAAGACCCAATGGGTTTGAATGAAAATATTATTTGAAATATTCCAATTCCTTTTCGCTCAATAATGATAAAAAATAAAAAAACCCACTGCAAAAATGTTATACCGTAGATTTTGTGTAACTGGAACAACCGTTTACACTTCAACTGTATTTTTTTAATGATGATACTTAAATGTACTTTTTCATCTTTTCACAAATACTGTTACCTTTATGTTGGTTTTTTTTTTCTTGTTTTTCTTCTTCTTCCAAATAAATGACTGACTCGACTGGACTGAGTATTACTGTCAGTGCGCATTTCAATTGGTCGATAATAGACTTCTTAAACTAAGTGCATTTTTTTTTAATTCAAGCAATAACTTATGGGATCTTTCTTAAAGTTACAACTTTTTGCAACTTGCAAGTTTTTTTAAAATACCATTACAGTATAAGATATAATTGTCCTCTTGGATCTACCAAACACAGTTGTTGGTGCTTTTTTGGTACCACAAGAAATGCTTCCAAAGTCTGCCAATTATTGACCATTAATGTATCCTCTTTTCTATAAAGTTGAAGAGATACAAAACTATATGCACATGTCCCATTATTAACTAATAAAATATGGGAAACTAGTCATAAAACATATGAAGCTGAATGTATATTTATGAGAACTCATATTATTTTAGTGATAGTATATAGGTTTTCACCTAACATATCAGACAAATTTTAATGAATAATCCACAGGAATTAAATCAAGTATTTGCTTAGCTTCTGTTTAAATTGCACTATGTGTTTTAATCTTGTTGCAGCATAGCTCAATTCTAAGTGAATGGATGTGCTTTAAAAAAAAGTTGTCCTTTGGATTTTTTAGATATGAAATTCAGCTGCTTTTTTAAAACTGGAGCTAGAAGAATAGAATATGATATTACTCGGACGATTGTTGTAATTTTGGTATATTCTTGTGACTTTTTATGAATTTTTGGCTTGAATACATTGGAACTGGGTTTTGTGTGTAAACAATAACATCTAAGATTTTATACAAAATTATCGTCTTGCATCATGCAGCATGACCACGCTTGCTTACTAAATGTCTTTTAAATTCTAAATAGGTTTGTAAATATTCGTACAAACCCGACATTACATGGCACTTGCATACTTTGGTCAATTGTTGTGAGAGGTGTTGAAAGCATCCAGATTAAGCTTAACATGTTAGGAAAAATTGCAAAGAACTTTGGGAAGGATTTTAGAGGTTTCTAGATTATCATGTAAACCTGATGGCTAAATTAGTACAGCCTTTGATTTTCCCTCAGCTCAGAATCCCTTTGGTTTTTTTCCACTCTGATTCGAATCCCATTAGGAGCAAGAATTGTTTTTTTCCAAGGCATTTTTTTTTCAGTGGGGAAAGTAATAGCAGCCTTTCACACTATGCCGTATGACTTATATAATCAGGACCATACTCCAGATACTAAAGTTCAATTATATAATTTTTTAACTCAATTTTCTTTTTGATCATCACAATTTGTGTACCAGAGAGGGTGGTCTAAGCAATACACTATCTGAAAAAGCCATGTAAAATTTGTTTAATGCTCCTTTTTTACTTGAAATGAAGGCGTTATCTTTTCTTTTCTACAAATGAATTTGCAGTCAAATTATCTATCTTAACTTTTGCTCATTGGTTCTATTAAATTTTTTAGAATTTTAATGATATAGGATTACACTTGCTCATTTTCTCAAAACATATCCAAAGCATGATGATAGATAAGAGAACAGTCAAGCTCATGCCGGTTGGCTCAAGGGAAAATTTGCCAGCACTATCAGCTGAACAGCCATGAAAATCAACAATTTGATGACACCTTTTACAAAAATAGGTTGTGCTAGCAAACTCCACACCTTTGATAGTTGAGATCCAATTAAAGGATCATATTCAATTCTCGAGTCTATAGAAAAAAACATGTGAAAAAATGTATCTAATTTTCCTTCTGATTCTTCATTTTTTCTTCCAGCTATTGTGCCTTACTATTCTAGTTGGTTTGCTTTTTATTGATATTTCATGTAATGTGTATTTTTTTATAATAAAATGACTAGCACAAATTTCATACGACACATTGAGGCTTATATGTAGGGCAATTTCAATTTTTTTCCCTTGTTTATGCATGGTGTAGGTTTGATTCAGCAGTCACAGACCCATTGCTTAGTTCAGGCAGTGAGACAGAGCACCATGAAGATGTCCAAGATAGACTTGGGGCACCCGGCAAGTCCAAGATACATCCCATGGGAACAGGTTTGTGTTTCTGTGTTTGAAGAGAAGGGATGGTGATATTGTGACCTAACAAAGAATGCGTACATAAAAAGAATAGAATTAAGTTGCAATACCAACTTGCCAGAAAGTCTAACAATCTACAGTAAAAAAGAAGGTAGACTTCAAAACATGTTTTGCTTCCTTAGTAAAGTAACTGAGTAAACAAAGCATAACTTTGTGAATGCATGGATAACTCATAACAGTACCATCACAGTTGAATACAATCAGGTTCTTGATTGAGGTTATGCTTTATTTCAAGCATTTCTTATTCCTCTTTCAATCAACTGACTAACTTGGCTTGGCCAAGTATTTCAATCAGTGCGCATTTACATCGAGGTCAGCTACTTTTTAAGGTTTTGAGCAAAAACGTCATTTTGAAATGAGAAACTGTCTAACCTTTCCAAACCATATGCCTCATTAATGAATCAAAACCAACTCCTGAATAAGAATAACTTGTTTGTTCCAGAAGAAAAAGAAGTTGAGATCCTATCCAAGCAGGATACCAAATGTATTCCATACTCCAATGCAATCACTCAGCAACCAAATCAGGTCAAGGTAACTAAATGATCTACCCTTAGCCTCTAAGATAACCCTGAAATAGTTTCATTTTATTTTCAACACTGTTCTTTCCTTTTATTTGCCGGTCACTTCAAATACAGAAATATAATCTTTAGCTAGATATTTGTATTGTCCTTATTATTGGCTTCTACTTTAAACTCAACATCTAGAACAATCTGTGATGAGATTTTCAGCTTTTGGAATTCTTTTGGCTTCTTTTGATACTTTTTTCTTCTTTTATCATTTTAAAGAATCTGATATAACAAATCTCTAGTGGGCATTCTGGTTTCTTCTCACTAATTCAAAGCCTTGCTATGATTTTTATTTTTATATGAATTCTTATTATTCAATATGTTTAACCAGTGCTCCTTCAAATCAAATACTTTAAATTGATCATGAAATAGTTTTTTACAATTACAAGAACTAGTTTTTATTTTTTTTTTTTAAAAAGGTTAGTCAAAGGTGTGTCATTCAATTTAAACAAACAATCAATAAAACATCCTTTAAAAGCTGAAAAAACAAAAAATATTTTAAAAAGCCAAATCCCCTCATTTGTTAGATAGCAACAATGATATTGTGCATGCTTTTGCAGCAGACTCTCTACTTGATCTATAATTTTATTGGCTTCTCATTTCTCATTTCAATTAGTTTTAAAAAGCTGTGAATGTTTCTTTTTGTTCTCAGCCAAATTCGCTGGAATAGTCAATGCTGCATCGCCATAGTTTGTCTGACTGATCTGGCATGCTTTACTGTCAAGTAATTTGAAATCTTGCTTGAAGTTTTTAGGTTAATCAAAAGTGTGTTAAAAACTTGAATTAACCCTTTATTAAATAGAAAGTAGTCATATTGTTTTGCCTTTAATTTTGAAGTTCTCTGAATAGATGTGTTAACAGTCTGAGACTAATTTTGACTTCTTTTATTCCGTGGTTTGACTTCAATGACTTATAGCAGTGTGATATCATTTATTGCTCAAAATCGTGTAATAATCACATCACCGACAGCACTTTTTATCATTTCCACTTCTCTGAAAAGCTGATCCCACTTTTTTTAGGTATCATATTATTATAAGCACAAAGGCATCTCTTCACTTCACATCTGAGCTAAAATGTAATCCAAAACTACAATAGTAAAAGCTGTATCATTTAAAAAATCTTTTCTTTGCTGTATGGCTAGCCACAGATTCTGTAAGTATTTTATCCCTGTCCAGGTTGGCGCTTGGTTTCCCTCAGCACTTTTGAAGATCTCTCTTTGGATCTTTATTTCATTTTGATTAGTTTTTCAGGGCTTTTACAGAAATATTCATATCCTTCTTCTGTTCCTTTTGATTTGTTAATCTCAACTGTTCTTTTCTATCAAATCATGGAAAATTCAAACTGTCCAAACTATCCACACCTTTCAAATGTCAAATTTTTCTATACTTTCATCATTTTTCAATGTTTCTTTCTGTTACTTAAACCCAGCATATTTTAAGCCAAGTGAAAAGCTTAAAGTAATTTGTTCTACCCCTTTGATGAAAAATATGGTGTTCATTTTTATTTCCATTTCAATCCTTTTGTTTTTAAGTCTTTCTTTAGTCAAAACAAATGAATTACAATGCAACACAAATTAGGACTATTCAGCTCTATATGACGATTTGTAAGTTTGACTAGAAACAAACACATACCCCATCAGTATTTAACTCAAACCAAAGTAAAAATTTGGATTTAGGTTTTGCAATCTCAGTCATGAATTACCACATCCTTTATCCAGCAATGAATTGTGAGTGCAGAATTTAGCAGAACATTGATTTCAATACATAGAGCAAATCTCTCCTCATCAAACTGCTCTATTCCTGTATCACTAATCAGATCAAAGCTGATATCGTTTTCCTATATAAACGTGAAAGAGTTTTGTGCTTTGAATCTGTATGACCACCATGCCATTTTGATTGAGGAATCTTGGTTGTCAAATAAATCTCAACAAAATGATAATGTAGGAAATGCGGCAGGCAAAACTGTGCCTTTATATTGTTGATAAGTAGATTGGGCAGGCAGATGCAAAGACAGCGCACTGAAATCAGATGGTTTTTGTTCATTCCACTAGATCCGAACCCTGTTTTGAATTATTCCTGAGCTTAACTTTTTATTAAGCTTAGATGGTTAAAATTGAACAGTGATTTCATACATTTTTTTGAGCAGGTCACTTTTTCTGGATCTTTTACTCTATCTATTTTTAATATATAATTTGTCCTCCTGTTCTATCAATCATTTACTCCCTGCCTTTGCAATATGAATTAAGATTTTATTCCCTTTCATTTTTTGTCCTTTTTCGACTTGCATGATTTTATCTGGTTGTCTTTTCATACTAACTTCAAAAGCATGATGGAAAACATCTGTTTCATCAAACT
>JAUEKZ010100819.1:3950-16000 GCA_031471865.1 Melibe leonina | reverse complement strand
AGATAGATAGATAGATAGATAGATAGATAGATAGATAGATATATATATAGATAGATAGATAGATAGATAGATAGATACATACATACATACATACATATATATATATATATATATATATATGTATGTATGTATGTATGTATCTATCTATCTATCTATATATCTATATATCGATCTATATATCTGTCTATCTAGAGAGAGAGAGAGAGAGAGAGATAGATAGAAAGATAGACAGATAGATAGATTGATATATAGATATATAGATATATAGATAGATAGATAGATAGATAGAGATATATAGATAAAACAAAAGAGCAGCTGATACTACAATTGCACACAAAAACATTTATCGATCATTGATTGATGAACATTTAGTAAAATATTAAAGAAACGATTTCCCATGAGACAAAAAGGTACATTAATATAATTTGGCGTCCCGAATCTATAAAACCATGATTAAAAAATTTATAGAAAATAATTCTACATAGAGTATAAAATTATAAGAGTTGTGATCGATATGAATAAAAAAAATATTATTTTGAAACAGCTCTGTGGCATAGTAAGTACCAGATGGGACCACACATACACACACACACAAACACACACACGTACACACGTATACACACATACACAAACACACGTACACACACATACACACACATACACACACACATAGAGAGACACACGCACAAAAGCAGAGTTCGTTCAGAAACAGGATTGGACCAGAACAGCGAACAGATCCTATCTGATTTGTCAAAGTTAATCCCTAGTAGTAGTATATTTCGTAGACCTACCCTTACTTATCCCTTGGCCCATCTTCATTTCCTGCGTATTCTAAGTTCGAAGTGAGTAGTGTTCACCAGCAGCTGCGGTATCTTAATCTTGACCCGCCCACCTTTTTCTATTAACTTTACTTTGTGTTTGTCATTGTTGATGTCTTTTGTTTGTCTCAGAGCTTTTGTATCTGTCTGTCTGTGCATCGTGGTATCTATCTATTGGTGTAGTCACCGCACTCTCTCCTCTCTCTGTCTCCATTTCTTCCTTGCTGTTTCGCTCTCTGCCTATCTATCTGTCTGCCTATCTGTCTGTCAGTCAATCAACCAACCAACCAAATAATATACATCTATCAATCTATCTATAAAACTCTCTCTCTCTCTCTCTCTCTCTCTCTAACTAACTACCTACCGACCTGCCTACATACCAACCTGCCTACGACCCTATCTACCCACCTACCTACATACCTATCTCTCTATCTCTCGCTGACTCTCTCTTTCTGCTTCAACTGTTATTTTTTTTCTACCACTTGTCTGCACTCCTTTCCCCTTCCATATGTCTTTAATTATAAAACTCCCTATCTATGCAGTAAACCCCTTCTCTCTCTCTCTCTCTCTCTCCCTCTCTCTCTCTCTCTCTCACACACACACACTCTCTCTCTCTCTCTCTCTTAATCTCTCTCTCTACCTCCCTCCCCAACCCCCTCTCTCACGCCTCTTTCCTAAACTTCCCCTATTACATTCACCCTCTCACGACCATCCCAAACCATCATGAGAGTGGCATATCTTACTTACCTACACCTACACCTACGATTGAGTATATCACATAGCAAGGGGAAGTGATTTGTCGTGTTCGTGTGTTGGTTTGGCTGTTCTGTGTGTGCGCGCGTGTGTGTGTGGGGTGGGGTGGAGGGAGAGAGAGAGAAAGAGAGAGGTGGGGGGGGGGACTGAGAGAGAGGGAAAGAGGGGGAGAACGACATAGAGGAAGACAAAAAGGGATAACGAGAGGGAGAGAGGGAGAAAGAAAAAAAAGGAGGAAGGGTAAAGAAAAAAGGAGGGAAAGAGAGAATTTGAAAGGGGGGTTGGGGGAGGGTGATAGAAGAAGATAGAAAAGGGGACAGATAAAGAGAGAGAGAGAGAGATCAAGAGATCGAGAGAGAGAGAGAGATGGAGAAAGAGAGTGAGGGGTTGAATTTGAGTGTGAGTTCCCGATTACTCTTGAACGTGATATTCAGAAAGTATTGTACAGAGCAGGTGAGTGCATCGACATAATACAGGTAAGTAAGTAAGTGAGGGAAACAGAAGGTAAATAAAAGGCCACAGGTGAGTAGAGAGGTGGATAAACAGATAGATAGATAGACGGTGGATGGATGGATGGATGGATGGATAGAAGGCAGAGGTTGTGTCAGTGCTTGCGTCATTAAAATGTGAACGTAAACAAACAGTGTGTGTGTAGTGTGTAGTGTGTAGACAGAGAGAATTTAATCCTTTCAATGCTTGAATTATTTCTAGATACATCAGCATCGTCAGGATTTGCCTGTTCTTATTGCTGAGATATCAGATTTTAGGGACGGTCAGTTCATTGAAATATTGTGAAAGTGCATAATGTGTAAATTTTTGTTTCCATTTTGGTTAGAATTAGACCCCGCTATGAAGGGGCTAACCCTCGACCTTCATCAAGCTTCTATAATATGCAAAATAAAATGATGTTTTACTAAAGTGACAGTGTGGACGCACGGTGACCAAAAGGGCAGAGGTGCAATACGAGACAAAACCAAACAAATACAGAAATAATAAGTGTAAAAAGAGAGGGGATCGCTTGGCCAGTAGTTATCAAGGGTGAAACAAAGGGAGTGGTTAACAGGCCAGTATCGTAGGACAAAGACAAAACAAGACAAACAAAAATCGACGTTTCGACCAAAGGTCTTTACCAGGACAAACAAGACTAAACAAAATAACAAAGATAAGAGAGACCTAGAATAGGAGTATAGAGAGAGAAATGAAAGCTAGTGGATGATAATGAGGACAGATGACAAAAATGGCATCCAACCGAGAAAGATGGCGTTCCACAGTGTCAGCATTACGTGCTGATCAAGCACCAAGAAGATGACGTAACGTGACGTGATACCAGGAGGACTCGAACCGGGGGAACCTGCCACAGCGCCCATCGTCTGGTCACCAGCACAAGATGTTGTGTTTATCTACATAGTCTTTAACCCTTTAAAATGGAGGTCTGATTCTAACCCCACTTAAATATGCAAAATCTTGAAATTGTACGTGTTCTCATACCAGATAAATCAGATTGCAGTGAACTGACATATTATGCCAAAAGCCTAATTTGGTGTCTTTAGCATTGAAGGGGTTAACATCAGCTACTCTGTGGCTTTCTTTCGTTTTACGGAAATGCCCGTTCTCCTTAAGTAGTTTGATATTATTTTATATCCGGTCGGTAGTTGCTCAACACTTTGACTAATTTTGTGCTTAGTGGCTCAGTTGGTAGGCAGTTGGCCTAGTGACTGGATGGTCCCTGATTCAAATCCATCATGTGACGGCGCGAAGTTCTTTGGAAAAAGGATCTTCTAGCACATTTTTAATATAATTATAATATGTAGTATTATTTGGCTTTTACTTATGATAATCAAACTAAAAAAATATATATATATTATCATGACAAATTACTTTAAATGAGTTTTGCACTATTCCGTTCTCCATATGCAGATTATCAGGAACGAATACAGTATGTGAAATTAGAAAATAGAAAACAAGAATTGCGAACCATTTCAACGTCCAATTCTGGCTGCAAAAAAATAAAAGTGTGCACTTTTCATGCAATGACGTACCTATTATTATTCTGGTGTTTCGGTTTTTTGAGATTGTTTTTTTTTCTTTTTCTTTTGCCTTCTTTTAAATTTTTGTTGTTCTCCTTTGCTGTTGTTAGGTTTTGTGTGTGTGTGTGTGTGTGTGTGGGTGGGTGTTTTTTTTTCCCGTTTTAATGTATTTTCTTTCATCTACTTTTTTGTTGTTTTTTAATTAAGCACGGTTTATTTTGTAGCAACATTCTTGTCGGCGAATCGTATTTCTGAATCACGCACGAGCCAGTATGTTTCACGGATTACAACAATACTTCAACCAAGTTAAAATAAAATATTAAAAAAAGACCGCCAAAATAAAAAAATGAAAAAAATTCAGTTTTGGCAGTACGTGTACCGATCGAGAGGTTTGTTTATCTGGCAAAGTGGGGAACAAGTCGTCTCGTGTATTGGGTATAGGATCATCCCGGAAGTCGGATCAAGTTTTTGCCAGGTAAGCATACATCATCAGCTGATCAAGTAGATGGATGAGTCTTGGAGTGTTTGCCCGTCGGAATTAGCTGGATGACACATCTACTGTTTCCGTGTGGATGTCAGACCCGTAGACAAGTGCAGCATGTGCAACACAGCAGCAATTGGATGCACTGTGTCAATATAGAACGGAAGGGTCTCACACGACAACGCCGCTACTGCGAGAACACGAGAGGCTAGCAGACATGCCTGCATTGATATTACACATTCATTTGTTCCGCTTGTAAACAATATAGACAGAGTTAATTAGATACAGATTGAGACGCAGGGGGAGAGAGAGAATGTAAGAAAGATATATATATATATATAGAGAGAGAGAGAGAGAAAGAGAAAGAGAGACAAAGTGAGTGAGAGAAAGAGAAAGAGAGAGAGAGAGAGAGAGAGAGAAAGCGAGAGAGAGAGAAAGAGAAAGAGAAAGAAAAAGAAAAACAAGGAAAGAAGGAAAGCAATCGGAATAGGACAGAGAGTGAGTGAGAGAGAGAGAGAGAGATGATGAATATCAGAAGAAACATGGGAAAAAGAGGCAGAGAGAGTCAGTGAGAAGGAGAGAGAGAGAGAGAGAGAGAGAGAGAGAGAGGGGGGGGGGGTGGAGAAGGAGACGAAAGATAAAGATCTGCAAGACACACGAGTAAGAGCACGCTTAATGATTGGGCATCGTTCTAGATATAAGACAATGAAGCCGATTACATAATGCCCATCCAAATAATTACGTATTATTCATTTTAGTTGCGATATATTTTGTATGGAGGGGAATGGACAAAGCATGAGATTGAAATTATCATTTTGTTTATTACTTGGTCGTTGCCTGTTGAACGATCTTGTTAATACAATGTGGGTCATATTATAAGCGAAGCTCTTAAGACTTTTAAACCTTATGCCACACTGATTTAAACAGAGAGCTCAATGGAATATATTGTCACTCACACCGGGCCAACGAGTAATGTTCCCATAACGCTGAGCTTTTGTCGCTCGGAACAGCAGCTAAAATGTCGGTGTCTTTTAAGTCTTAGAATTAGAATGACGCGGCTGGGATTCGAACACCTGACTTCCGATTTCAAAGACCGCCACTTCGTCAATGTTATTCATTACCGATATTGTTATTGCTATGATATCAATGCAACCCATCTGACGACAAACACCGATTTTGAAAGGTGAAAGGGAAAATAGAGAGCTATCCGGAGAAAAGCTAGGCGTTCTATAAAAATCTTTTATATGTAATAATAAATCAAATTAATTAATTTCAAAATCCCTCCCCCCCATCGGCGTTGCATTATTGACACCCGAGGTTTACTCCATGGATCAAACGTGCTGGGAGACAGTGTTGGCCGCTCGCTGTGACGTCATCAATTTACGCCGTCACGTCACTAAATTATTCACAATTCCGACCATGGTGCATGCAGCATTGGTGGCGGTCCTTCCGGAAATTGATGAGTATTACGTCACTCCTGACGATTTATGTTCTGAATGGGTGAAGACCTCTGATATAATTTGATTAACTTACTTCGATGTAAAAGTTAAAAAAAGTGAGTAAAATGTATTAAGTAAGAAACTCCAAAACAAAAGAATATCTCTACAACCTCCTTTTCCCCACCTATCCCCCTTCCAACCTTGAACAGTCTCATTTTATAACCTCCCATAAAACACACTATACGTGGGTGGTTGTATATTCTTTTCCCCCCCCCCCTCTCTCTCTCTCTCTCTCTCTCTCTCTCTCTCTCTCGTTCGATTTCTCAAACACAAACACATACACACAATAACAAATATATAAGAAATAAACCACAGCCACGCACAAGAGAACACCAGATATTCTAAAAATTCTTGGGAGATAGTGATGTAAAAGAATTTCGCTGCTTGTCCCATCCCCTCACCCCCCCCCCCCCTCCGCCGTCCCCATCCCAAATTCATCCTTTCTTTACCTCCGTTATTCCCGTCGCCATTATTTGCGCCCTCTATCCTCCCCCATCCCCTCCTGTCCCCCTCCTCCTGTCCCCCTACACTCATCTAATTTGGGCCAATCGGATCAGTCGTCCAGCGAGTTCGTCCGGGAAAATCCCAAAGCAATATGGCGGACGCAGTTGTGGGGCAAAGGGCTGAGAGAAAGACAAAAAGACACGTCGACACATCATACACAATTAGACAAAAAGACACGTCGACACATCATACACAATTAGATAGTATTATCTGCATTCTTTTCTTTACATTACATCCGTTGTTTACGTGGAAGAACGTATCGCCTCCCCTGGTGTCATCTCTATAGAGGTATACAGGAAGTGTCTCGCCATTCTTTTTCAATCGTGTCGCATTCGTAGTATGACATGGATTTTATGACTGATGTTGGTTGTCAGTTTAGAGCACTTTTAGGTCATATCAAAGGCGGAGATCTTTTATAGACAATTTAACGACGCAACACGTTAACTTCAATATAGGTAGATAGATAAATAGATAGATAGACTGATAGATATATAAATAGATAGATAACACCAACACATATCTTCACAGGTTGAGACTAAAACATGATGAAAAAGAGGGAGAGAGATCGCGAGAGAGATAAGAGAGAGAGAGAGACAGGAGAGAGACAGAGTGAGAGAAAAAAAGAGAGACAGAGAGAGAGAAAAAAGAGAGAAAGAGAGAGAAATAAAGAAAGAAGTTGAGCGAAAGTGATAGAGAAAGAGAGATTTATGGAAGAGAAAAAAATTAAGAGAGAGAGAGAGAAAGAGATAGCAAGAGAGAGAGAAAGAGACACCAAGAGAGAGAGAAAGATGGCAAGAGAGAAAGAGATAGCAAGAGAGCAAAAGAAAGAGATAGCAAGAGATAGAGAAAGAGGTTGGAATAAAAAGAGAAATAGAGGTAGATAGAGAGAGAGGAGGGGTGGATGAATAGATAGAGAGAGAGACATGGAGAGAGAGGGGGAAAAAGATAATGAGAGAGAGGGAGGGAGGGGGGGGGGGCGGGGAGGATCATTTTCACAGGTTGTCGGCCTCTATCCCAAACATCTCGAGTGCTGTCCCCTTTATCCTACCCTCCCATCCTACCCCGACCCCCCCTCCCTCCCTCCCCAACTTCCGCATTCCTTATCACACATTCTCAAATGTGTCATTCATACCCTTATCCATTCTTTCTCAATCTCCCAGACTCCCTATCATAACATTTCCATCAATTACTCTCTCATTCCTCTCCCAATCACGTTTCCCTCTCCCCCCTCTCTCTCTGTCTCTCTCTCTCTCTCTCATTTGCCCATGTCTTTCTTTCCTCCTATCTCTCTCTCTCTCTCTCTATCTCTATCTCGCTCCATTTTACTCTCTCTCTCTCTCTCTCTCTTTATCCAAAAACGCGCTTTTTTACTCTCCCTCGCTCTCTTTTTATTTCTCTTACTCCCTCTCTCTCTCTTAGTCTACTTATAACTCCTTTCCTTTCTCTTTATCTCTCCCAGTCACCTCTCTCTTCTTCTCTCTCTTCCTCTTATTCTCTCTCTCTATCTGTCTTTATCTTTCTTCCTCTTTCTATGCTATTTTTTCGCTCCTTTCCATTATATGTATCTATCCCTTTCTTTCCTCCTTCTCTCCCCTCCTATATATTTCATTCTCTTAACCCCCTCTCTTTCTCTCTCCCCCCCCCCCCTATCTCTCTCTCTCATTCTATCGTTCCTGTGCGTTGTGTCAATATCGATCTAAGGTTATGGCTCAGTTAGAGGGAAGGAAGATGTGAACGGCAGGAGATGGAAGGGGAGAGGGAGGGGAACAGAGGGCAAGGGCTGACAGGGGATAAGTCAAAGCGAGATGAGAGGGAAATGGGGAATAGGAGGGAGATGAGAGGGAAATGGAGAATAGGAGGGAGAGGGGAGGCGAATATGGAGTAAGGAAAAGGGAAAAGAAGGGCGATTGAGAGAAGAGGGTAAGGGGGAGGAGAAAATAGGAGAGAGAGGACGGATATTGAGAGAGAGGAGAGGAATTGGGAGATGGGACAGGATAGATGAGTAGGTGACGGAGGGAGAGGAGAGGTGAACGGTAGAATGAGGGAGAGGGGAGTGGGAAGGGACAAGGAGGGAGAGAAAAAGGGAAGATGACTAGGAGGGGAAGGGGAGGGGGAGAGAATGAGGGAGAGGAGAGGGGAGGGGGAGTAGGGGGGTTGAGAGCGGAGAGGGGCAAGGATGGAAGGGTAAATGGTGGAAAAAGGGAAGGGGCAGAGGCTTAAGAACACCTTCTCAATAGTCAGAGTAATCTAGCGGAGAGGGCTCTGCAACATTACGTGAGTGATTTAGGGTCTCTAAAATGAACCTTCTTTCTCTCACAGCGAGTGAGTGAGTGAGAAAATCCAAGCATAGACATCTGGTATAAATTTACAAATTTTGTATATATATATATATATATAGATTATGAACATTTTAAATGATGTAGCCCAAATTTCCCACCTAAGTTGCTCTTGTAATATTCCCTTTGAAATGGATGTTTATCTCTATACAAACAACCGACAGGAAATATCATCATTTTAATCTCCAAAACAACTAATTAGATTGATCAAATTTATTAAGATTTACCTATTCTAAAACCAGATAAATCAGATTTCAATTGGCTGATAGGTGCATATTATGTCAATTAATCAAAATCTGATTTATCGGGTATAAGAACACGTACATTTTCAAAATTTTGCATATTCAGTTGGGTTAGAATCAGACCTGGCTGTGAAAGGGTTTAAAGTCAAGTTATACCACGATATATTGTTTGTTCAATAATGCCACGACTCAAACTACGAAAACCCAAATGGCAAGGACAGAGTTTAACCCTTTCAATACTAAGTTTTTTTGTTTGTTTTGTTTGTTTGTTGGTTGTTGTATTTTTCCTCTAATTACACACATTATAACTAGACATTAATATCTTCACGATTTGAATGTTCTTATACCAGATAATTGAGAAATGAATTATTTAAAAAACGTTTTAATGGACTGTCATATTATATTATGCCCAAAAGAGCTTCACTTTGCAGGCTTTTAGCAAATTAAATCAGTGCAATAAAAAATTATCTAATTAAAAAAAAAAGACCGACACGATTTTTAAAGATTTTGCATGTTGATCAAATTGGTAGGAACCAGACCCCGCGGTGAAAGGGTTAAACAAACGCAAGACATCTCTATAATAATGAAGTGTTGATGCACCCATCTAGATTACACAGTCTATACACGTAATGTTGTCATATCTCCCCTCAATCCGTACTTGGTCTATCTAGTCTAGTCTAGTCTAGTCTAGTCTAGTCTATTTATTCTATTTGCTACAAGTGCAAGAGGCGAGGGCACGGAGAGACGAGGGGAGGCGATGAAAAAGGGGGGATAAACCACTCATTTAATCCTTGGTGACCCATGCGAGAAATAAGGACGTCTGGCACGGGGACCTGCCACCAATATCCCTCTCTCCCTCCATCCCTCTATCTCTCCTCTCCCTCTTTATACTTCCTCCTCCTTCCTTCTTTCTTTCCCCCTTTCATCAGCCCATCGTGTCTGTTATTGATCCAATCTTGCCAGAGTCTTTAATGGAGAGAAACACATCTTGACATAGCTAAAAGCGAGTTGAATGCCCCATTTCTCTCTTCTTATTATTCTTCTTCTTCTTTTATTCTTTTATCTTTTAATATTTCATTTGACAGACAGACAGAACAAGGAGAACGAAGAAAAGAAAGGAAGAAATGTAAATAAAATTTTTAAAAACCACCAACATATCACTAGACAGTCCGAGTTACAAAGAAGAAAGGGAAGAATGGAGACAGAAAAGGCGGAGGGAAAGAAGGAATGAGAGCCAGGGAAAAAATGATAATAATAACATGCATAAATAAAAGAGGTAGACCGATTGAGTAGGATAAATATATCACAGGCCTGAGGACAGATCATTGAAAGATAGAGATAGATAGAGTGCTGAAGGAACGATTGGTCTGGTGGGTAGGGTGAGGAAATAGATGCACTGGGAGACGAACGAGCGATTCGACACAAACATAGACCAATAGTTGAATAGAAAAAGTAGAGAGTTGGTAAGATGGATAGATATATGGTACATAGATATATATACAGATACATAGATACATAGATAGATAGATAGATAGATAGAGAGATCGATAGATAGAGAGATCGATAGATAGATCGATAGATCGATAGATAGATACATACATACATGGATAGATATACAGATACATAGATAGATAGGTGGATAGATAGATATATAGATCGATAGATAGATAGATAGATAGATAGATAGATAGATATACCGATACATAGATAGATAGATAGATATATAGATCGATATATAGATCGATACATAGAGAGATAGATAGATAGATAGAGAGATAAGATAGACAGATAGATACATAGATAGATATACAGATACATAGATAGATAGATAGATATATAGATCGATAGATAGATAGATAGATAGATATATAGATCGATATATAGATAGATAGATAAATAGATAGATTGATAGATAGATAAATAGATAGATGGATAGATAGATAGATATATAGATACACGGACAGATGGATAGATGGACAGATGGATAGATAGACAGACAGACATATCGACAGACAGATAGAAAGGTGGACAAACAGATGGATAGTAAACAGACGGACAGACAGATATTATATTTGGTGTCATTTACCTTTGTTTATGTGGGGTTTTTGTTTGTTTAATCATTAATATTAGTTCTTTTTGGGGGGTTTGGGGTGGGGGGGGGGGGGCGGTTGGGGTTGCCTGCTCAATGCCATTTCTATAATTGTCCAGCTCATAACATATGTGGGGCTTTCTTTTGAAGCCGAAGTGGTCCCACAAATAATATTAACTCTTGTATTTCTTCATTGTTGTCTCTTTTATTGTCAGCTGTACGTTATATGTGTATTAGGTACTGTGTTATGACATGTTGATGTATAGCGCCAGTGATCAATTTCATTAGAACTAGGCGCTATATAAATTCATTATGTTATGTTATGTTATTAACCCTTTCACAGCGAGCTGTGATCCTAGCCCAACTGAAACATGCAGACTCTTGAAGATAAGATAAGATAAGATAAGATAAGATAAGATAAGATAAGATAAGATAAGATAACTGGCATAGAATTTCAAATGCTCGTTTACTGAAATCTGATTTACTTGGTATCTTGAACATTTTGGTGTCCTTAGTATTCTGTGTGAGGTGAATGAACCCTTTCACCGCTAGATCCGATTTCGACCAAACAGTACAATATACGAAATATTAAAGATTCACGTTTGACCAAACAGTACAATATACGAAATATTCAAGATTCACGTTTTCATAATATTCTAGATCAGTAAGATTTCGGAGGACTGATATAAAATAAATATGCCTGTCCACTAAAATTTTATTGATCTGGTATAAGAACAAGCAAATCTGAAAAATATTGATGTCTCTGTCTGCTAGTTTGAGAAATAACCTTAACAGTGAAAGGGTTAAACGATGAGAAAATCTGATAGTTGAAATTATTATCATGACCCATCAGGCCGTGAGGAATAATCTGGTTTTAATTTCCGTTGCCTGGTCTGCTTGGTTTCATCCTTCATGAAGGAGGAAGGAGGGGGAGGAGGAGGAGAAGGTGGAGGAGGAGGAGGAGGAAAGGAGGAAGGAGGAAAGTAGGAAGGGGGAAAGTAGGGAGGAGGAGGAGGAGGTGGAGGAGGCAGTTGAGGATAATGAGGAAGATGATGAAAACTGAGGATGAGAAAGATGAGGTTGATGATGTAAATGATAAAAAGCAAGGAGGAGGATGAAGTTGATGTAGATTATGAAAAGCGAGGAGGAGGATGAAGTTGATGTAAATGATAAAAAGCAAGGAGGAGGATGAAGTTGATGTAAATGATAAAAAGCAAGGAGGAAGATGAAGTTGATGTAGATGATGAAAAGCGAGGAGGAGGATGAAGTTGATGTAGATGATGAAAAGCGAGGAGGAGGAT
>JAUEKZ010100598.1:0-16005 GCA_031471865.1 Melibe leonina | reverse complement strand
GCAACAAACACATCGTAAGTGCAAGTTGCTTGAGATCTTGATAAAAATCTTTATGTAGCTCCTATTGCTTACATGACTGCCAATAATGACAGCATGGGTTTGCAGGAGCGACTTTCAGGAAGTCGCAATCACACTCACAAGAAACAATTCAATAAGCTATCTACTTGTAAATTGACAAATACAAATTCACTCCAATAGTCGGATTTGATGATAAGGGTAATTGAAATACCATTTATTTATTTCTTTTATTTAACGAATTCAAATACACAATTAATAAATGAACAAATCAATTAGACTCTCTATATTGAAAATACAAGAAAAAAAAACTCAAAACGAAAACGAGTTCAGTACACAAACTAGATTATAATCATTATCATAATAATAATATCAATATTACATACTTAAAAACATGAAGTGTCGTCATCTGATGCAATCAATGAGTAACCCTTTCAATGCTAAGATGATTTCAAGTCAAACAAATTAGATAAATCAAAATCTTTAAGTTTAAGATTCCCCTCTTCTTATACCGAAAAAATCTGTTTACTTAAAATCTGATTCATCTTGAAATAATTTTGCATGTTTCAGTTCAGTTAGAATCCCCACAGTGAAAGGGTTAGGGTATAGCAATATAAAATTTTCAATGAAAGACTTTAATGACATCAATCCATTCTGTTTCAAGCAAATCATCAGGATATAAAGAAGCATAATAATAATAACATACAATTTAATTTACAGTGAAAGAGAGGCGGACATTATCAGCGTACCTTAGTACAATGGCTGAATTAAACTTTGAATGGAACTAATGAGAGCATAAAATAAAATATTACATAATTCACATATCAAGAACTGAATGACAAGTAGTAGTAGTAGTAGTAGGGTACTTAAACTAACATTTAATCCAAATCTATATTACTCATGGAAGCCAAACGATTTTACTTTCGCACACACGATAAGAATAATGTGTAAGTATAAATGGAAACTAGATGTTGATGTGGATTGTATTACATTAAGAATGGTTAACATTAACACTAGCTACAATATGTAATTTCACATTTTCGGATTTAATGTTGATCTCATCTTAAGAGAAGAGTGAGGAAACTAGCTTAGCTTTATCTGTGTCTACATACATACAGTAGTAAAGCAAACTATATCAATACTGAGAAACACTTTAACCCTTTCAATGCTAAGGTTATTTCTTAAACTGCTAACTAGATATCAAAATCTTCAAGACTTGCCTGTTCTTACTCCAGATAAATAAGATTGCAGTGGACTGACATATGCCAAAGCCTTAAGTCTTATTTATCTGGTATAAGAACATCTCATTTTTCAAGATTTTGCTTGTTTTGCTAGGTTAGAAATGGACCCTGTAGCCTGTAGTGAAATGGTTAAAACACCAAGTGGCCCATGGACCCTGAGCTTATCCCAGTTTCTATTCTGTGAAGTGGACAAATGACAATTGTTGCCACCCTCTGGATAGGAAGCGGGTCTATCGCAGATTACATTCCCCAACCCGAATTGAGGATTAATACCCATTTTACAAATTACATCTGAAAGGGTTGAGGCAAGTAGAGTAAATTTTCCTTGCCCAAAGAAAAACCTTTGTGGCGTTGGTAGGAATCAAATTCTGTGCCCTCAGGTTCTGTGCTGCATCGCTACGAGTTTGGCCACCACTTCGTCATAACAATATAACATTTTCCGGTAAGTGTAAGCCAATCATCATCTCTCATTGCGTTTCATAAACATACCTATCTATACAGGAGCTTTTTTTAAAACAGCTCTTTGCTAAAAAGTATCTGTTGCTTTCTTCATTCTAAAATTAGAAACTTCAATGAAATATTTTGATTTTTTTAGATTCAGTGTTGAAGTAAGTTTAATATATAAAAAAGTGTGAGTGAAAAAAACAAATCCAACACAAAATCACCACTTAGGTCTCAAGAGCAATGAAGAGACACATTTAAAGATACATGAACAATAATAAGAATGATTTTTCAATACATTACAATCTATATATATAGCAAAACAACGCAGTGCCTTTACTTAAGCTGGGAATAAATTAATCAGACAATGGGAGCTCCATTCAGTGCACCCCAACTGCCAAGTCCAATCTCCAGAAATAAATTCTTGTGTATGGTATTCATCTCCTCACCTAACCCAACCCCCTTCCCTGCTTCCATCCTTCCTACCCCAGGGGAGGCGAGGGGGAAAGTTCCTTTACCAGAAAGGGCATCAGTCTGTCAATCCCTCACCTAAACCCCACCCTGCTTCCATCCTTCCTACCCCAGGGGAGGCGAGGGGGAAAGTTCCTTTACCAGAAAGGGTATCAGTCTGAAAAATCCCTCACCTAAACCCCACCCTGCTTCCATCCTTCCTACCCCAGGGGAGGCGAGGGGGAAAGTTCATCTACCAGAAAGGGCATCAGTCTGTCAATCCCTCACCTAAACCCCACCCTGCTTCCATCCTTCCTTCCCCAGAGGAGGGGAGGGGGAGTTTCTCTACCAGAAAGGGCATCAGTCTGTCAATCCCTCACCTAAACCCCACCCTGCTTCCATCCTTCCTACCCCAGGGGAGGGGAGGGGGAGAGTTTCTCTACCAGAAAGGACACAACCCTGCTTCCTTCCCCAGGGAAAAGAGGAGAGGGAGGGTAAGGGAGGAGGGATGGGGACAGAGAGTAGCTCTACCAGAAAGGACACCATCCAATGTAACACTGGCACAGGTTTTCATGGGAAGTTGCCTGCTGTATCAACATGTCTACTTGGGTCTTTACGTCTACAGAGTCATCAGTGCCAAAGTCTCGTCCTGGGATAAGAGAGAGTGTGTGAGAGATAGAGTGTATGAAAGTGTGAGATATAGAGAGTGTGTGTGTGTGATAGATAGAGTGTATGAAAGTGTGAGAGAGAGAGTATGTGAGAGAAAGAGATAGAAAGAGTGTGTGAGAGAGAGAGTGAACATCAATGGTGAAATGTGAAAGGAAATGTTTTCAGTAGTTTTCATAAACCAAGTGCCCACATTGAAACCTTAACTTAGCTATGAAAATCCCAATTTTCAAATTGTGTCATGTGTTTCAATGTTCTTGGTCAGGGGAATTTTAACATAGATAAGACAACTTTGATAATCCCTCAACTGGGAAATGAATTTAAAAGTCCTTTACATACAGACACAGAGATACATAAAATGCGATAAAACAGATACTTGATACACTTCAACCATGTAAAGTGCAATGAGCACAATTTGTAAATATCAGCCCTTTACAAGTTTTCACCGTTACTCTATTTTCTTTTTAACTATTTAGAGATATTGTTAACATTGTGAACATATTCTATATAATATAAAAAGGTGGTGGTGGTATTGGTAGGGAAAGAGATTATCGAGATAAACAAGATAGACTAGATGAACGAAATAAACGAGATAGATAGCTAGTCCTGACTCACCAGTCAGCTTGTCCCTGACACGGTTCACGATGCTGATGGCCTTCTTGCTGGTCACCTCTGGGGCCACACCCCCTTCCTCCATGGCCTCCGCCCCTTTCTTTGCTCCGGCTCCGGACTGCGATCCGTCCAAGTCCTCCAGCAAGTCTGCGGAAGCTGCGGCATCAGACGGGAAAAGAGAGTGTTGAGTCAATGGTTTCTCTATCTATACCTCTGTGTTAACCCTTCACGTGCTAAGCCATTTTGGATGCTATGTCATTCCCATTGCTGCAGATGTTTGGGGATAGGGGTTTGAACCACTCGTTGCAGAAAAATATTCGTAACTCCACAACCACTCAAGCTACCGGAAAGAAACTCTCAGAATGACTAGCTATATTACTATTAACCAGCTATATATTTTTTTCAAAAATACATTAGATACTCCTGAAAATCTTTAATTAGTTAAAATATTCACTTTGGTGGTAAACATTTTGCTGATTTCTAGACCTACCTAGACAAGGCGTAGTTCAACTGTTATTGCAACCACTGTTACCAATGTCATGTCTAAACTCTTGCTAGACACCCATTCAAACTATGGGTAAATTACAACAAAATAATGACCATTTTGATATATCAATTTAGTTTGATTAGAAATAACCCTAGAATTGAAAGAGTCAAAGGGTTTGAGCAGCCCCCCCCCCCCCCCTCCCTCTCCAATCCCCATCATGGACACTTACAAGCCTCCTGACTGTCGTTCATGGAGCCGCCAGATTTTCCCCCCTTGCCCATGGCCCCTTTGGCCTTGTGGGCGTCCACTAGACGCCAGCTGAGCAGCGGGTCGTACACAAAGGCCTCCAGCACCGCCATCAGTGACTCCTTGTTGTCTCGAAGCACGGACATCACCTTCTGGCAGGTCTGGCGGTAGTTGCCGTCAATGCCCGTCACCTGAACAACAACAACCACAACAGCAACATCAGCAACAACAACAATGAGGAGAGGGTTGGAGGTTTTTAGTTTGTAAGCTCATTTGTTGAGGAAAGGTTTTTATGGCCAATTCAAACATCTCCACTCACTCAACCCTAGACCTTTAATCTCTGGGTTTGTTGAATCCTCACTCTTCAACGTTTTTCATGAATTTTCTGTCAAAGGTAGGGAACTTTCAACGTTCAGGATTATCAATAATGATAAAAACAATAATAATAATAGTAAGGCTTGCCAAGAACTGTGTGTACATATTTCAATGCATCCAGGTTAATAAATTCCTCCACATATCTCTGTCCTGTGCTAGTCGTTTCCATTTATCTAGGTCTTCCCTGGTCTTCAAAGTTGTTGGTAGGATGGTTTATTCTTGTTCAGCAGTTATGTCGTTTGGACTCGCATTTTGCAGGTAGCGGTGGTAATCTTTTAGGTCGTCATTCAATGTTGTCGGTAAGGATGAGGGCTTTCTTAACTAAAATGGCTGACTACCGAGATGGGTGTCCATTTCACAAGTACAATCTCACAGCGAACTGTGTGTCCGCATTTCAGGCTGTACTGTAAATCTTAATATAAATATTATTGTTAATAATAATAACAATAATAACGTTTTACCCCGTTTATTACACACATTACGACAACAACAATACGCATACACACCTCCATGGCATTGATCAACATGCGCGTCAGACGGAATGGAATCTTCTCGGGGTACTTCTCCCTCACCATGGCAACCTCAAAGCAGTCGCCAAAGTCGATGTGGATGATCTTGCCGCTGATGCGATCAAGCATTAGGTTGGAAGGGTGTCTGAGGGAAGGATGTGGGGGGAGGGGGGGGGGGTGGTTCATAAATATTTCAGCATGAGTCACCTCTGCCAACACTAACCCCTTTCAATGCTAGGATTATTTCCAATCAAACTGACTAGATATGTCAAAATCTTCAAGATCTGCCTGTTCTAACATCAGATAAATTAGATTTTTAAGTAAACTGACATTTGCCAAGGCCGGAAATTCGGCTTTTGGCATAATATGTTAGTTATATTTTATATGTTACATCAGAAGTTCCTGAATATAATAAATCAGTGCTGATGGGGACAAAAAGGGGAAAAGGAAGGAAATTTTTGTTATCAATTTCATTTGACCCAAAGTTTAGAAGCATTTATTTACCTCTGAACCGGTACCGCAATAAAACTTTACTACAATAAACAGGATGTTCCACCCCTAGCCCCAATAAATAGGGATTTCCTCCGATTCCAGTAAGACCATCAGCACTGATCAAGGGTAAGGCCAGTAATGGCACCACCTGTGGTGAGGATTTTACCTGTCTCCCAGGCCCAGCACATAGCCAACCATCGACATGACAGCCAGGGATCGGGTGTAGTTGGTGCGCCGATCAAACCACACCTGTCATATGTACAAATACAAACACACAAGAATTTAGTTGTTATATATTCTACTATTTTACTGATAATTCTACTACTTCACTCAATATTATACCACTGAGGAAATGTGTTTACATAAATAATAAATAGGATGAGTTGATTAAAACTGTGCATCCCCCCCCCCCCCCCCTCTTCACACTTTTGCTTTTATTCATGAGCAAACATGACTTCAAGACTTCAAGAGAAATACAAACACAATCCTTGACCTTTGACTGGATATCACTCACCTCTGAGCTGGGAGATTTGTACCAAAGGATACGTGCTAGGTCATCGCCCTGAGTGTGTTCCAGTGCATGTTCAAACACTTCCACTTTTTGCATCAGGGTCAGGTGGTCGTAATCCGGGGCCATCTGGTGGGCGGTGAGAAAAGTAACAAAGTTTTTTTTAAATATTCTGTACTTTGAAAAATAAAATAAAAATCATGAACAATATTCAAACTTTAGGGAGGTTTAGGATACTCATGGGTGCAAGTGAGTGGATCTAAAAAAAAAACCTGCAGCCCACTTGAAATAGGCCCATTCAGGGCTCATTTTGCCTGCAAGTATGCATTGTAACCCTGAATCATGAGGTTGTTTAAAGATGGATGCCGGAGTTCATTCTGCCAGCAAGTATAGAGCTCCAACATTCATTTTACCGACTTGCTGCAAAAAACCGGCAGCCTGACACCCCATGAATACAGTAAATAAAGAGAAAGAGTTGTGTGGTCTCGATTTCATCTATTTCTGGCATCATTTATGTCATATTTTAAGGGGAAGGAAAAAATTATTTATCATTGTAAAAATGTATTATTATCATTTTCAGTCTTTGCAATGCATATTATTATGACAAAAGAAAAATGAAGGAAAGAGCAAACAAGTTCAGACTTCATAAATACGTGTAATGTATTCGATTACAAGAAAAGGTTACTAACATAGACAAAAAAAGTTTCACAACATACACTTGATATATTGTTATATTCATCTTTTCCTTCAGTTTTCTCTCTATCCTGAGTGAATGAAGAGATTTGTATTGTAAAGCCTCTCTGAGAACCAGGGATGGAGATTGGTGCTATATAAGTAACTTTTACATTACACATTACATCTCTTATAGAAGGTAAAACAGGAAATCATAACATTTCCTCTAATACTAAACTCAGCAGTCAAAATTTTCTGACCTTCTGTCACCTTGACAACTTTGTGATGTTACTGTTTACATTCGTGCCACTTCGCAAAGCAGAGTAATATTTTATTCTTATTTTTCGTAAAAATTTTTTGTACATTTCATCTTTATTTTGTATAAAAAGTTATAAGGTATTAGATTGACCATTACTGCCCCTTCGTGGGGGCGGCGGCTCTGAATATTTTCCCATTCATGGTTATCATCTCTATAAATAAAAGTGAGGCAAGTGACTACGGCTTACCCTTAGCATGACGCGGTGCTCAATGTTCAGCAGGATCTTCCTTTTCTCTCTGTAATCCCGAATGAGGGCATGGATGGTGTCGCAGTTCCTCACCCAGCCAATCAGGCCAGAGTTGGTGGACAGCGGGATGGCAGAGAATCGGGTGATCCTGGGGAGGGAGAAAACCGTGGGATAAAGGCTCACAAAGAAACGAAGATTGGTCCAACTACCAAGAAGATGAAATCATGTCAGGACCTGTTAAATTTGCTAAATTCCTGACATAGTTGGCACCCTTGAAAAATACCTAAAAAATAGCACTTTCTCTAAACCAAAATGCCTTTAAACTGAAATGAGGTCCCTAAAATTTCGATTTAAAGTAATTCTACTGTATGTAGGGCTATATCTATTTAACATTGACAACTTTTGCAATGCATTATTTACACTAAATGCGGCTGTGATGACACACTGTAAAAATAATTTTCTCATTGGGACAAATAATAAAGGTTACATTACTATTCCATTCCTTCCTGTGTGCAGACATCTACAACAAACGACATCCTGCACAGGTGACAGGAAGAGAACACAATCAAGTTTCTCTTTCATTTTTCTTTCTAAGCGTTTTTTGTAGATGTTCTTCTTTTGAATGAAGTATACAACAAATCAAAGTTTATTTTCCCCTCGTGTCGTGATTTTTAGTTTTTTGGTTTAGATATGTCCATATTTCAATGATTTCTCATCAAGTCTGAACCATATTTACATGATTTGGGTAGTATGAGTGTGTGAGTGTGTTGTGTGGTGTATGCGTCTTAAATTTTTTTTTGCAAAGCACCCCTGAGCATTTTTCAAGTGGAAGAACGACAGCGCTATAGAAATAAATTATTATCATTTATTATTATCAAGTTCAAACCTGGTTTTTTTTCAACCATCAATTTGTTTTTTATCATAGGCGCTGTAGATGAACAGCACGCGATGCAACACACATGTAAAATGGGTACCAATCAACAAAATTGAGTTGGGGAAAGTAGACCAGCATCCTATCCAGAAGGTGGCAACCATTGTCATTTGTCCCCTTCAGGCTACAAAAACTTGGATAAGCACGGTTCAATGGGCCACAAGGCTCTAAAGGACTTTTTTCATTAACTGTGCAATAAAATAAAAGTTTACCTTACCTTCTGCTAGTTAGTAAATTCAAACCTGGAATAAAGCTTTTTTTGTGTTTTTTTAAAAATTACTAATTTATTTATTATTATAACTGTTTTGTGGCAAGCTGGGATATTCATAAACAGCCGCTTAAATTATCAACGGCATAGAATTGGATTCAACCCTGGGGATCAGACTCACGTCAAATTGCGCCTGAAGGTGTCCGGGTTGTTTCGGAGTAGAGAGTTGACCAATCCAAAGAGCTGCATGACGCGTTCGTCTTGCCTCAAATCCTCGTGGCCTTTGAGCAGGAACTGGTACTCTTCCCCGTCACTCCCTGTTCACACACACATGCACAGACACAGACACATACACACACATATACAGACACATACACACCCATATACAGACACATATGCACATACAAATACACACACACATACACAAACACACACACATAGAGACATACAAACACACACGCACACACAAATACACACACCCAACAGATACAGATTTACACACGCACACAGACATAAAAAATACCAGTGTCATATGCAGGCTAGGGTAACAGGTAAAATTAAGTCTTTTGTTTATTGAGCATTTTAGGGCGCTTGCAATTGCTATAGTTATGTAAGCGCCCAGGATAAATGTAAGATGATAGGCCAGTTAAGTCTGTGTGAATATTAAGTGTAGCTTTTTGCAAGGATATTACTACTGAAATTGATTGAAAGAGAAAACAAAAGTTCAAATAGTTTTACAAAGAGATATAAATTATTTTCAAAACTCAATGAATATTGAAGACATTGAAAATAAAATAAAAACCTATGTTACCCACACAAAAAAAAAAAAGACCAAGTTTATGACCAAATATTACATCTAACTTACTTTAAATTATATAAAGAATTACAACAGCAATGAATAAAATTTGATATTTTAATATAAAAGCAACAAAAGATTTATCTTCCAGTAGGACAGTCCTTGAAGGATAAAATAATTTAATAAATCTTTTTTTTTTACTCTCTCACCAAATATACTAAGTTTTCTGGGTCGTTGTTTGGAGGTGATGACCTGCAGAGAACTTTGCACTCGAGCAATGCGTATGACGGGCTGGTTAGGCTCGTATGACCCGGGGACAGCCAGCTCCTGATCCCGACAGTGCAGCAGCTTGGGGGAGACGTATTGCAGCTCCAGGGATGTCAACTGCGGCAGCTGCTTGGAGATGCGTCGGAAGACGTGGTAGTACAGATCCCAGGCCTGGGTGAGCTCTTTCACCACACCTGACCTCTGGAACTTGCGGCACCAGTCCTGGGCCTCCATCAGGTCACGCCCATACGCCTGCACACACGGGGAGGCAAAACAGTATTAGGTTAGGTTAGGTTAGGTTGAGTTGAGTTATCCTCTTGGTGCTTGGCCAGCACATAACAAGGCCGACACAGTGGATCTTAATCTGTCATGTCACCATCAGATGCCTTCTTTTCTAGTTGTCTCAAAGTTTAGTTTTGGATCTTCATTTCCCTTTCAAGGTATATCCTCCATGTCTCTATTGGTCTACTTCTCTTTCGGTTATCATAATATAAGATAAGATAAGATAAAATAAGATAACTTCATTGATCCTGCAACAGGGAAATTATTTTACAATGTTACATACAGACATAGTGATGCGTCATAAAACCAGAAGCAGAGATTAAACAAATACAATGAAACAGATATTAAAACGTTTGAAAGGAAGAGAGGATTATATTGGAAGGTGATATAAATTGATTGATTTATACAAAGAAGGCTGATTTCATGACAACAGACCAAAGCTTAGTCCGAGACTAGATTCTAAATTTAGCTCAGAGTGAATTATTTTGAACTTTTTGAGTGGTCAAAATATTCAATGCCAGCTTAAACTGAGCTAAATTTAGAGTTTTGCCTCGAGCTAAAATCTAGTCTCACGTCATGAAATCGGATATAGACAGAGACTAAGTTGGGTCCAACCAAACCTGGGTGAAAGACGTTTCCTTCAGAGTCTGAGGTCCTTTCTCAATCATGGCGTGAAGCGGCTCCAAGGTGTTGAACATTCCCCGCACATTCCGGTCCCCAAAGTAGAGCCGGGACGCTTCCTCCAGCCCTTCGTGCCAAAGCTCGTGCCACAAGATGGCCACACGGATCAGCTCTTCAGACACCTGCGACGTAGAGCGTATTATCATGTAGTTAATAGACAAGAAACATGAAGCAAGATTGTAATACATAAACATATATTCAAGCCAGGGACTTTAAGTCCCAAGGTCTACTGTCTACCCACAAAGGCCACAGAGCCACACCTATCGTTATGATGGTGGTGATAATGGTGGTTGTGATGATGAAAATCATGATGATAATAATGACGACGATGACCATAATGATGATGATGATGACGACGACGAATGGTTCAGACTTACCAGCATCGCCTGGTTGACCAAGGTCTGACTCCTCTCACACATACTCTTGAGGATGCGATTGGCGGCCGCCTGGCGTAAGGGCGTGTTGGACTTGGTGGCCACCGTAAGGGGATAAATCAGGGCCTGGCAACAACAAGGGAAGGGGGAGTGGGGGGGATGAAGGGGGGATAGAGAAAGGGGGAAGGTGGAAAAGGGGAAGGATGGGGAAAGGGGGGGGGGATGATTTGTTTGGTTGTTCAATTAAGAGTTTTAGTCCCCATTCCTTCTTTCCTAGTACTACATTATAAGGTTGTGGAACAGCTTGCCTACAACCGCAAAACTCATGAACAGCATTGAAGCTTGAAGCTTTTAAAAATACGCTCAATCAATATAACTTTAAGAAAGACTTCAAAAGTTATTGACTTTAAAAAAAAAAAGCTCTTAAGTTAAAGAAATCTATGACCAACTACGTTGAAATGCGCACTGACAGTAATACTCGGTCCAGCCGATTCAGTCAGTTCATTGGAAGAGGAAGAGCTGTCAAACCAACCCTTATTTTTTTTCCTTGCACAATCGGTCCCAAGCTATGAAGAGACCATTCAGCAGTCTTTAACAGCGGCAGAGTCCTTAACCGTAGGAAGGGGAACAATGGTGTGGTTTTTCTTAACCGTGAGACTGGATGAACTTTGACTGATCCTTATGGATCTTGGCATGACTTTACCGTAGACCAACGATTAAAAAGAAAATGCGAAACCGTCCGGGCCTAGTCTGCATCAGTGTCCTCTCACCTGTGGATGTGTTTTGCCGATATCGATGAGAAGCTGGTGAACCAGACGTTGGACCAAGAGGCGGGAGGTGTCGATTCGAGCAATGAGCTGGGGAATGACCTGCAGCCAGTTGTCAATCTGGATACTCTTGATGCCTTCCACCATGAACTCGTAGACCTCAGGCCATTGGCCGTAGTCAAACCACACCGTCAGAAGTCTGAATAGAACCAGTCATTGATTGTCTTCTTATTTCTAGCATTTGCACTCACCACTATTTACAGGATAATTTGTTATTTCATTCATTTTAACCCTTTCACAGCAAGCTCTGATTCTAATGAACAGAAATATGCAAAATTTTCTTCAAAATGTACATCTCCTTATACCAGATACATCAGATTTTAGTAAACTGACATGTACCAAAAGCATGAATTTCAGTGTTGAAAGGGATAATATAGTGGAAATCAATTTGCTCCAGCATAAAACAAAATGGGTAAACAAAATAAGTTTCATATTAACAATTGGGTTTGAAAACAAGTTGATTGTTGAAATTCAAGGAAACAAAAACTTCTTCATAGCCACCCTTTTATGCCATTTTAGATAGGTCTCAATTTTGTGAAAAGGAGGCACTTTTCATGTGGAATCTGTAAAACTACTTTTTGCATTAAGGAAAACGATACTTCTCTAATTGGAAAATGTGACCCTTTTTCCAGGGCTTTTAAAGGCTTCCAGCCTATATGCTCTGTAAATATGATATGAGATATGATATGATTAACAGCATCTACACCAGTCGCCCCTATCCCACACCCCCCATCCCTTCATCCCCTTACCTGAGAGTGTCTTGCAAGCTGTTCTGACTGGATAGGGCGATGGACTTGAGGAATCCGTGCACGGCTGGAATGCAATACTTCTGGATCTTGGCCGAGTTCTGGACAGATTCAACATATTTCCTCAACTTTAGGCAACGCGAAAAGAAAGCTATACACTCTTTATCACAGACACTTCACTTAACCTCAACTCATCAAATTGAAATTCAAGCTAATTAAAGACTACATTTTACAGGTAAAATGAAAAACAGGAGAATAAGAATAGAATAAAGCAGTTTCCCTTTGTACAGGGGTGACTATTTTCTGTTGAAAATGGGGAAATTTCAAGTTCTTTTAAAACCCTTGCACAGCGGGGTCTGATTCTAACCAAACTGAAATGTGCAAATGTTCTTATGCTAGATAAATAATATTCCAGTAAATTGTCACTTCACTAAAATCTCATTTATCTGATATAAGAACAAGCAAATCTTAGAATATTTTCATATATCTAGTTAGTAGTTTGAAAAATGACCTTAGCGTTGAAGGGGTTAAAATCTGATGAGCTGAGGTTTGAGTTTAAATGGAAGACTTAATGTGCTACAATCAGGGTTAGGAAAATAGAACAGATGGAGCACGTGATGATTTTCAAAGTAAATAAATCTCTATCATTCAACGTCACAGAGACAAACCTTGAGCCCTTTGATCCCGTTTAGTGGATACTGCACTACATACTGAATGCGTTTGATGTCATAATGACAACATGCCCGCAACAAAGTTAGTAGTGTTCACCTTTTTCTTTTTTCCCCTCCCAATAACAATGTAACACGACTGTGTGTAGTAATAATAATAAAGTGCGTCATTGTTGCGAGTATTTCGACTCTACACATACAGTTTATATTTTAAAAGCTCAAACTTAGGTACAATGGCCGAAGACGATGATTTCTTTCTCTTTATTTTTTTTAGTTCAATAATATTTGCATTTCACATAAATGGTTCAATGAGCTCCCAATATTTGGAATGAGAAGCATCCTGCCTTCCACACATGACTCCCCATGCATGGGTAGAAAGCTCCCTTAAAGAGTCAAGGGTTAAGCCACTAAGCCATCATAACTCGGCCAAAGAGTTTTTTTAAATTTTTTTTATGGTTCTTCGCATGGCTTAATCGTAGACCGGCGATTAATAACAAAACGTTGGAACGCCCAAACCTGTCAGCAACAGTGAGTAGATTGCACTTTTTTTCCTATTGTTTTGGTCACCATCACCAACACACAACTTTGTGTGTTCGTTTAATGCTGACATTGTTGTGAGTATTTTGACACAACGCTTACTTACAGTCTATAAAGAGAATTTTACATTTAAAATCATTTTTTTTTTTAATTTAAATTTTTTTTTAAAATTGAGCATCATTTATCAGCCACGCACAGACTCGGGCCTTGGGGAGGTGTTGAGGTCCAGGCGGGGGAGGGCGGGCAGGCTTCCTTCCAGGGAACTCTCCACACTGGCAGCTGCACTGGCTGCGGCCGCCGCCTGCTCTTTCTGCTTGTAGAACAGCACCGCCTCGTAATTCATCAGCGCCATCGCATGCCAAGCCTAGACCAGACACCCAGAAGAGAAAAGATTTAATCAGTAAGCAGCTAGATTGGTGAGAAAGTGAAAACTGTAGAAGAAAATACAGATGGCAACTCTTCTATCAAGTCCCAAATCAGGGATGCCACTGATATATTTTCAAGAAGCCTGAAAATAAGAAGCCCCCAGCCCACAAAGCTTGAAAAGGCAAAATGCATGGGTCTTAAACATGGTTTTTGTCATATAAGAAGGCCTAAGAGGAGTTTAGAAAAAAGCCTGAATTCCGGCTAAAGACTGAAAAGTGGCATCCTTTCCAAATGCATCGTTTGTCTGGAAGGGAAGGGAAGGGATTTGTTTTTGGTGTGATTGATGGACGATTGTCACATGGAATGTCTTTGTCTTTCAGTGAGTGATTATCGAAGGCTATATCTGTGTGAATGTAAAGCTTTGTTGTTATGATTCTCGTCTAGTTCTGGTCCGACCCATTCTTGGTTGCTCTGTGTGTTGGTGTGTGTTTGTTTATATTTTTTATTGTTAAGCGCCCCTGAGCACTCTTCAAGGGAAAGGTGAACACTTATATGAGAATTAATACTATGATTATAACTATCTATTATGCACACTGACAGTGATACTCGGCACAGCAATATCAAGTCAGTAAATTTGAAGGAGAAAACAAATAAGAAGAAGAAGAAGAAATCAAGTACTTACCTTGTACCAATTATCATTGTGCTCTTTGGCCAATTTGTAATACTCCAAAATCTCCGGGATAGACTCCTCTGACGTGCCTTTAATTTCCTCGCACCATTTGCCCAGTCTCAGGTAACATCTGAAGAAAAAAAAACCCACCAAAAAACAGAACCATGGTTGCTAAAGTTTTGATACAACGGCACAATTATTCAAGCAACCTCAATTGCATCCGGCTCGCTTGCTCATATGTGTGCTTCGATTTTCTTTTCCATGGGTTGAAGTTTAACCCTTTCAATGCTAAGGACACCAAAATCTTAAAGATTTGCCTATTCTTATACCAGATAAATCAGATTTCAGTGAACTGAAATCTGGTATAAAAATGCGTACATTTTCAAGATCTTGCATATTTCAGTTGGGTTAGAATCAGACCTCGCAGTGAAAGGGTTAAGATATACAAGGAAAAAAAAAATCAGTTTTCACAGTGCGGAGTATAGACCCAATGCGTTTGACTGTCTTCAACCGTTATCATTATCATTTTTATTTTCATTATTATTATTGCTAGCATCATTATTACTATATTATTCCAATCATTATCATAATTATTATTATTGTTGTTATTATCGTTATCATCATTATTCTTGTATTATTACTATTATCATTATCACAACACTGGACTCTGAAATAAGGTAGACTGACTTGGCAGTGAGTTGATTGAGTTTGGCCCTCTCTGTGTTCTCGTCTGGCCCCATCAGCTGCAGGGCCTTGGTCTGTAGGGCCTGGCGTACAAAGTGCTGCAGCTTGTTGTAGGCCTGGGGCTGGCACAGCAACACACATAAACACACAATAACAACCACAACACACACATAAACATACATCAACACACACATATACATCAACAAAAACACACATAGGATTAATCAGTTAGTAAGTTTCAGGGTTTATTATGGTTTACAAAGAAAGTGGTTTTAGTTCTCCAAAATCAACAGCTAAAACAACTGCATCTTAACTTGTCATTCAACCAGATACAAACATACACACACACACTGACACACACACATATACCTAAACACATACACACTTACACACACACATACACACACAAGCAAACACCCCACCCCCCCCCCCCCCACCCACAACACATACACACTCACACTATATATAATAATGGTATTAATAATAATGACAAATTTATATAATAGAGCCATAAAAAATAAGACAGGGACACACACACTCTATGAGAGTGACTGGGTGAGATATTCCACGGAGCCCTCATCTCTGTAAGGCTGCATGTTTACTTGTCTAGAAAACTTTGCCTTTGATAAGACTGAATTTTCAATGCTGAGGTAATTCCCAAAATACTAACTACTTTCTTTCTTTCTTCTTTCTTAATCAGTTTACCTTTTGTACCTTTCGGTGTAAGGCTTAGGCTTTGTAAACCAGC
>JAUEKZ010100597.1:11347-26913 GCA_031471865.1 Melibe leonina | reverse complement strand
TCTTGAAATGTTATTGTGTCCTTGGCACTGAAAGGGCAAATCTTGAAATGTTATTGTGTCCTTGGCACTGAAAGGGCAAATCTTGAAATGTTATTGTGTCCTTGGCACTGAAAGGGCTAACCCTTTCACAGCGGGGTCCTATTCTAACCCAACAGAAAATATGCAAAACCTTCAAAATTTACACGTTCTTATATAAGATAAATTAGATTTTAGTGAACTGACACATGCCAAAAGCCTGCATTTCAGGCGTATGTCAGATCACTGAAATCTGATTTAGCTGGTAAATCTTGAAGATTGAGTTAGTAGTTTGGCATTGAAAGGGTTAACCCTACTGTACGCCGGGGGCAGTTTTACACCCCAGAGCTCAATTTTGAAGATTTTGCATTTTTTTCAATTTGGTTAGAACCAGACCCCTTTGTGAAAAGGGTTAAAATATCATAGAATGTGTTAAAATGGGCCTTTAACAGACAACAATACACTTAAACCTCATTATACCGCCACCCGTTATAAAGCCATTGTCACCTACCGCCAACATCTATTCGAGAATATCTATGACTTGCATACATAATAAATACTTCTCGGTCTCGTTATACCGCCAGCTTAGTGTTTTCCCCACACCTGGTGATATATCGAGGTTTAAGTGTAATTTTATGAGTAAGGTTTAGACTAAAATCACAAAATTTTGCTTCTGATGTCTATCCGTGGTAATTCTTTTTGCTTCTATCGATCCAAAACCTCTAATTTCGACTGTATTTCTGTTACAGTTTCCTGCAATAATTTCTTTGGTCTGTGATATATACGTCTACATACATTATGTGGGCGTTACTTTTGTTTCTTCTCTTTTGGATTTATATCATCATCGTACTTTTTTCCAGCATTCCCTCCAGTGCTCCCTTGACCCTTTCACTGCGGGGTCCAATTCTAATCCAACAGAATATTATGCAAAATCTTGAAAAATAAAGTGTTAGTTCACTAGATAAATAATATTTTTGTTGAATAATATTGGCATATGTCAGTACCCTGAAATCTTATTTATCTGGAATAACAACAGGCAAATCTTGAAGATTTTGATATCCAGTTGGCACCTTAAGAAATAACCTTAGCATTGAAAGGGTTAACAAACATACACATACACCTGTTTTGTGTATGTTAGCTCAGTATTGGTCCTGCCTTTCGTCCGAACAAACAAACTACATACAATTCAGGGATAGTTATATAAATAAACTGTATGCTTTGAGGCAAAATACTCGCAAGAATGCACACACTGCACAAACACACACAGTTGTGTTATGGCTCACAACAATGCACGCACAGTACTTAACCCTTTCATTGCGAGGTATGATTCAAGCCCAACTGAATTACTGTATATTCAAACATCTTTAAAATGTACGTTTTTGCATATTTCAGTTGGGTTAGAATCAGACCTATTTTGGCGATTTCGGTGGCCCTAGCAGTGAAAGGGTTAACACACACACATGTGTTATGGTGTTATTGGAAGGGGAAATGTGATCACTACTCACTTAGTTGTGAGTATGTTGTATTATCACGTCAAACACATAGCGTCTATAGACAGACATACATACATACATACAGACAGACAGACAGGTAGACAGACAGACAGACAGGCGGACAGACGGACTGAAATTTTGAGTGCGTATCCCAGCACACGTACTTTAACTTGTTTGGTAACAGATGGATATAGTATCAACAAGTCAACAGTTTTCATTACACAGAACTTTAAATGGTTTTAAGATATACCTATATCACATAGACACGTCTACAGCCGTGGCAGTAGCAGGCCTTTTGTTTTTATTACGAAAGGTAGCACAAACTATGCACAGTTTATACCACCACCCCACCCGCCTTCCACTTTGACCTGTAGGTACCAGATCTGACCTTGCTCTTTGACCTGGCATGACCTGACCTCGACGAACACAAACAAACACACCTAGTCTGACACAGTCAAGCACATGTCTGACAATCTGCACATGTGTCAATTCCTATAATAGCTAATAACTTATCACACACATTTCATCTCAGATTTTCACAAAATCTAACATATTAACTACAACAAAACCTTGCAGCTGATGCTGGGCATCGGTTAATATAACGAGATTGATCTCCTGTCTCACGTGACTTTTGATATCAGCTGATCGGTGTCTTAAAATACCTAATTACAAACCGGAAAACTCATCATTTCTCATACCATCTCCTACGTTTCAACTTGATTAGAAAATCCCCACATTTGGGTTGGGGTTGGGTTGTATTGTAAACATGTTACATGACAGCGGGTGTTCTTGTCAGGTAGTGTGTTAACACACGCACTAATTTTTTACCCATTCTAGATAGCATGTTATTTTTCTTTGAATGGTCACGTTTCTTCATGTAGTTAAATTACTTTCTGTCTCTCAAGAGAAGTGAAAGAAAAAACAAATAAACCCGCCACTAGATACCCACTACCGAAACCCCTCACCCCCCCCCTGCCCAAACTTCAAGAATCAACTAGTCTAGGTACGTCAATGAAAGTGATTCCAATACTCATTATATCTATAGATGGTTGCAACGAGATTACTGTAATATAATGCAACAGCACAATAAATCACAGAGCGTGTCCAATGATTTCAGTCAGCGACATGATAATGCTATGACACAATGACAAGGATTTTACACACAGCCATCTCATCATCATGATGCAGTCTACCTGAGTAGACTAGATAGACCTTCCCACTTTACGCATTCCTTAGAGTAAGTTTTAATTCATTTAAAATCTCCCTCATTCTTCACACAAAACTATCTAGCAACACCAGCAGCAACAACACACACAAAACTAAGGTTATAAACCTAAATAAAACCATTCAACTTCTGCGACTCCAAGGGCTGTATTGTGTGTGTGTGTGTGTGTGTGTGGGGGGGGTGGAGTGAACAAATGTATGAACGGACAAGAGATTGTACATTTTTAAAGGCAAAACGTTTCGGTCACCTCAAGACAGCAAAATAAGACTTGACTGTTTCACTGCTGTGTCTGAGTTCACAGACCATGCGTTTGACGTCATAATATCAACATGCCAACAAGTGAATATTTAATGTTCACTTTAGCTTAACCCCCTTGCACTATCACACCACTATATTATGTGTTCGTACAAATCGGTCATCGTGATTGTTGTGAGCGAGTACTTTGACACAACACACACACACACAGTCTATGAACGACACACACCGGCACACCTCACATCGACCTACTTATTACTTACCGTGTATGTGTTCTTGGTAAATGCCAAAAATGCCATTTTACTTCTCCCTAGAATAGTCACAGACAATCTTTCTAATTTAAAGCCAGCCATAGTTATGACCGATCTCATAAACTTGTTTTAAACCTATGAACAGAGTCCGCTTCAAATTGTTCCAACTACACACTGTGTGTTTCTAAATTTGCATGTTGTGTCACTCGAGACGTCTGCGCACAGTTGCACAGCCCGCACAGTTCAGTCGAAAGCGAGCGACTGCTCAGCGGAGGAAAATTTCATCGACCTTATCGTCGTCCTGGGATTGAAAAGACGCTTCTCTCTCACACTCACACCCACCATTGATCGATCGAAAGACATGTCTTTAAAATATTTTCAGAGTTCGAGTTTGTTTTCAGAACTCATTGCCCAGAAAACTACGTATAGAAATTGCCGAATTTCTTAGCCTGTTATATGACCCCCCCCCCCTAACAAATCGTTTTAAGCCTAATAAGGCCCATGGAGCCAGAGCTTATCCCGGTTTCTGTAGCATATTAGGCCTATTATCTTACCTACCGCTGAGCGCTTAAATTAACCGCAGCAGTTGCAAGCACACTAAAACTAAAAAAAACCCCACCAAAACATAAATCTTGTTAGATTTGTGTACAAAAGCACTCACTCCTTCTCCATAGCAAGTTAAGTGACCATTTGTTTGTTTGTTTGTTGAGAGTTTTAAAGCGCTTGCAACTGCTATGGTCATATACGCGCCCAGGGGTAAGCAAGATGATAGGCTAGTTAAAAGAATAGCCAGACTTTGACCCTGCCAGGGATGTTTCACAGAGAGATGATTTACAGGAAAAGAATATAATCTCTCAAAAAGTTGACAAAGAGATGATTTACAGGGGGAAAAAACATCATCTCATACTATCACAATGCATGACATACAAACAGATAATGGCTACCACCCAAATCATGCACCACTGTGCTCCGGGGTGACCCAGGATATTCTACCGCCCTTTGTGTACAAAAGTAGTCAGTCCTTCTAGATAGCAAGTGACCCTGTGGTTAGGTACCACAGTGTCTTACACATGGGGTATGACCATACTTCTGTTAGAACGACAGGCGGGGCCAAGACTCAGCTAACAGATACAAAAAAGTTGTGTGTGTAAGCTTGCAAGGGAGCACTGGAAAGAGTGCTAGAAAAAGTAAGTTGACAGGTGAAACCAAAAGAGAAGAAACAGAGAAAGCGACCACCAGAGGCGCTCGCAAATATGTCTTTTATCAAAGATCAGCAACAAACACATTTAGAAGTGTGAGTTGCTTGAGATCTTGATAAAATCTTTATGTTGCTCCTATTGCTTCCATGACTGCCAATAATTACAGCATGGGTTCGCAGGAGCGACAGCAAGTATTGTGACCCTTTAGTTAGGTACCGTACCAATAGTGTAAAGCATAGGGGATGATCATATTAAGTCTTTTAGGACGACAGGTAGGACTAAGACTGAGCTAATAGATACAAAACAGATGTGCGTGTGTATGATGAAAGGTGAAGCCAAAAGAGAAGAAACAGAAGTTGCGCCCACCAGATATTATCTAGTCTACCTGCTAATTTCCTTTTCAAATGTAAATTTTGAAAGCCTATGTAATCAATGTTTGTATCAATCTCTTTAACCCTTGCAATGCTATGAACACAAAATGTTCTTATACCAGATACATCAGATTTCAGTGAACTGACATATAGCATATGGCATATGTCAGTTCACTGAAATCTGATTTATCTGGCAATAGAACACTTAAATTTTCACTTCTTTTGCATATTTCAGTTGGGTTAGAATAAGACCTTGCTGTGAAAGGGTTAAAAAGGAGGCACTGATGAACTTCAACATCACACATGACGCAGCAGATTTGGTTTAAGATTTGAAATGTTTTTCTTCTCATAATTGATCAAGGGTTAACATCGGACTCGTCAAGGGAATGCCTGGAGATCTAGCTATACGCTTTAACCTCGTTATACAGTCAGGTCTGGAGAAAACACTAAATTGGCGGTATAACGAGAATGGCGGTACGACGAGAAGTATTTATCTTATGCAAGGCATAAATGTTCTCGAATAGATGTTGGCAGTAGGCGAGAATGGCGGTATACCGGGTGGCGGTAGTATGATAAGGTTCAAGTATTGCTGTTATCAAGCAATAATGATGATAAATATCTATGAAGAAATCCAAGGATTCAAATGCATAGAGTTTGACAATTGGAGAACAACAAGTTACGAGCCCTTCTACATCCTTTTTGTTTGTTTGTTTATTGAGAGTCGTAGGGTGCTTGTAACTGCTTATAAGGTCATATAGGTGCTCAGGGGTAAGTAAGATGATAGGCTAGTTAAAAGAAAAGCCAGATTCAGTCCTTTATTCATGCAGCGAAGAAATTAATAAAACAAGGTTCCTTTTTCTCCTTCCTTATTTTCATACACATTCTCTTTTGAATTACCGATATGGATAAAAAAAAGTTTATTGTTCAACAGCTACTTAAAATGACAAATGCAAAATGATGATATGGTCGACTGACCTGTTTCATGCCTGGTAAGGAAGAAGGAACACGTTGAAACACTTTGGAGCTTTATTAGAAAAAATTCACATTTCAATTTCAAAGTAGTAGTAGGTGCCCATATACAAACCAATAAAAAAAAATTGAAATTGTTCATATACATAACGATAACTTATAAGCTATGAAGCAATGAGAAAACGATACATTTATTGTAACTTATCACATGAAAACAAAATAAATTTTCTTTGCTAACTTTTAGTCAGTTGAGATGATTGGATCCATATTGTGTTCAGGTATAGGCCTACTGGTACAGGAAAAAATTAATGATGAACATATTTTTTTATTTTGATGGTGTAAAAAAAATTAAATATCTATTTATATAAGTAGCAACTTTTGAGGCATATTATATTGTTTATTTTTATCCCTTAGGTTGGAATATTTGAAATAGATTTATTTAAAAAAATGGACAATAAATATATATAATTTTGATCAAATAAAAATGAATAAAAATTTTCCACATTCATTGATAAAAGTTTTCATGATTTTTCAAGTAAATATTGTGAAACATCTGCAATAAAGATTTATAGATTTGTGCATCATGTATCCTCTTCATGAATTATAAGTGTAAAGTTGTGCCGAAGACAACTATCGAGTCATAACAACTGCTGGGTCAGCAACTTGACCAGGTTTTGTTTGTTTGTTGATAATAGTGATTGAATTGTATTGAATTGAGGAACATATTGTGGTCATGCAATGCAGTGCAGCAAATATGATGTTGTTTATTATTCAAGTACATACACTCAAACCTCGATATACTGCATAACTGCTCCTCAAAGTCAAGCGATTATGATTAATGCAACATTCTAAAGTTAAAGGTTGCAAAATATTTTATAAGTCTTGTTTGTTTCTTTACTGCTGCAAATGGGAAAAAGAATTAAGATAGATAAGATGAGATAAGATAGTGGCGTCTCAGTCGCATGGACGCTTGCCATAAACAGTGCATCATTAATTGTTCGTAGGATATTATATAGCGTGTTATCTTCTTCCATGTCTGTCTATCCTGTGATAGTTCTGTAAAGTCTTGTTATTGTGATTGTTGTTGATGAGGGATGTTGTCTGTTGCTGTTCTGGCAACATTGTAATTGCTGTTTTCATGTGGGTTTTTTTTTTGGCCTTTATTATTCAGTGTGGTTTGAAGAGATTTGGTTGTTTGGACCATGTACATCTTGCTGCTCTCTTTAAAACATTCTTCCATTGCTGTTTGAATGCACAATTTACTTGATAGTTGTGTTTGTGCGATAGACCCTCATCACAGCTGTCCGCTAACTATTAATAGAATGAGTCATCATTCATCATTACACTATTGGTTCCCTTTGAGATCAAAAGACATGGATGGTTCCAAGTGGTGATCATGCAAATATGATCATCATCGTCATAAAAACTCATGGCATTCGGGTGACTATGCTATTAACTACACGTCCAATTGTCCAAGGAATGTGTTATGATGCATTAAAATGTGTATGACACGCATCGATGGCATAAAAAACAATGGGGTTTGTAAATATGTAGCTCTTGATATCATTAAATCCAATTCTTTCAAAAAGGTACATAAATAATTTACATACATATCTACCGTATTATCTCTAAAAAGTGCACAGCGCACTAAGAAAATAAGATTCAAAAGGGTGTTATAATAAGTTATATTAGAGAAATCTGCCCTATGTGTGTACTGCCTTTAGTGTGTCAGTGTCATAGTATAATAAAAGGCATCAGAAAATATGTAAAAAGTTGAAGGGTCTTGCACAACTCGTGGATATTAGCGCTATTTAAGCCTCCACTTTCAGTTTAAAAAATAAAATTTATGTCATAACATAACAAAAGGCATTTGGACAGGTTTTTTTTTGGGGGGGGGGGGGGGGGGGTTATATTACAGAATGCAGTTCTATAAATGTTTAAGGAAGGAGTTTTTGTAAGCGCATCTGAGCAATGTGTTAATTCAGTTAATTAACCACCAGTTGTAAGGGTGTGTTCATTAGGGCCGATGCCCTTAATAGGGACACTGTACAGGAATTACATATCAAATTTAGAGCTAGAGGTTATAATTTTATCGCTTAAGATTTATTATCAAGTACAGTACAAAACAAAAATAATTGAGATAGAGACACTTGGAAAAGCTAAATAAATCATAGCCCTATCATGAGGGAAAAAATTAAAAGTCAACAATAAGCTCTGAGACAACCCTTTCAATGCTAAAGACATCAAAATCTTCAAGAAATTCCTGTTCTTATACCAGATAAATCATATTTCATTGAATTCTGATTTATCTGGTATAAGATCACGTACATTTTCAAGATTTTTAATATTTCAGTTGGGTTAGAATCAGACCTCGCTGTGAAAGGGTTAATCCAGATCGTCTTCCCCGATAAAGATAAAAGCAATCAGAACTGCGGATACACTCGTCAACACAAAAATGTGAATGAAGAGTAAAACTCTCTTGAAGGACAAGGTCTGAAAAATAAAGAAAAGTGTAGAATTAAAATTTTGCCTGTCGGGGAGGGGGGCACTCAGAAGTAATTTTCAAGGAAAAACAAAATAATAAAGGTACCAGATAGATACGTATATGCAATCAAGAACAAACCCAACTTTCCTGGATCTAGTTGTATATGATTGTTTATATATCTAGTACATGCAGATCTGTAATATTATTATTATATATATAATGTACAGCGCCTTGAGACTGTCGTATTATTCGTAATAGGAGTATCCATCAGTACTTTTATCAAATAGAATATAAATACAGTTGATATTATATGAAGTTTATTTTCAAATGCTGGTTTACATGGTGGATCATTTTAGGGAAGAAGAGAGACAAAACAGTTGGGCGGAAGTTAAAGATAAAACATAATATGAAGTGTCTAAGTACACGTACATAAAACAAGTATGAGGGTTAGTTTATATCAACAGAGACCTCGGCGAAAGGTGCTTTATAAATAAACTTATTATTATCCTTATTAGAGACCTTTCAATATGATGATGAAAATATCTCTCCACTCTCCACTCAATTTGTAAAATATGATCCTTATTCCTAGGGCTTTTAATTTTTTTGGCATGATATGAAGTGTGGGCGTGGATTGCCAAGCGGATAACCTCACAGTCTTGTGCTGTTGGCTGACAATGGATCCTTCTTAGGCCCATTTTCTGTTTTTCCATGTTTCTGCTTTCTTTGGCTTTGTCTTGTATCTGCACAGCATGTTATTTCATTATTTCTAATCTGACTCATTTCACAGATACAGATAACACATTGCTAAAACCTCGCTGTCCGACAAGGATGAATATTGATGTGTAAGACTGTATACTTACTCTCAGAGCTACTCTAGTTGTAGTATCCTATGGCATTCTAAATTCAAAGCTCCAGTGCAAGCTCTTTAAGCCACATTTTGAATTCATTATTGAATGCATGTACGCTTGCATAGCATTGCATCGTCTGTGAGGGACCAACATGTTGAAGCCGTGCATGAGCTCCAGTGCCTCTATGACTCTAACGGTGCTGCCAGCCTGGATTCAATCATGCTGGAACAGCGGCAGACGAGAAGCCGTTTGCCTTTTCCTGGGGTCGAACCTCTTTATCAGGGCTACTCTATCTCTACCCAGCGAGTCAGTGTTGTAGAGGCTGCTAAGACTAAGAAGAGATCTCTGTAATATTTTCATATCAATCATGGCGCAACATCTCAGTTGGTATAGCAGAATAGCATCAGACTGTTGTGCTGAAGGTCCTTGGTTCCATCCCCTTCAGAGGCAGAATTTTTTCCCGGACCAGAAAACCCCACTGTCAACCCAGCAGTAAAATGGGTACCTGGCCTTCCATACAGCAGTGTCTTTGTCCCACAAACAAATTGTAATACGCCTAACAGGCGCTTGTATTGTCCTATGTGTTTCATTTCAATGTTTGCTTTTGGCCGGGGAAAGTAAAAAAGTTTGAAGCGCAATGAGCACAATTCGTGGATATTAGCGCTATATAAACCTCCAATTTTACTTAAAAAAAAAAAAAGTAGTGGCCCCAAAGAAAAATAGCAAGACTATGAATGGCGGTTGTAGATGTCTAATTATGAAAAAACAACAACCCAACAACAACCCCAAACAATAGGAAAGCATTGATGTGTTATCTCAAATATACAATGTGTATAATCATGAGAATTTCTTGCAAATGGTTTCATGCTCTCGACTCTCACCTTTTCAGATTCCTTGCTTTTGTCAACATTTTGAGCTTGCAAGTCATCAACATTATATAAATCCATGCGAGCTGTGGAAAAAAAATCTTTTTTTTTCAATTCAATGCTTTTAAGAAATCATCCTTATCAAGACTTTCAATCAACAATGTAATTGTTAAATAAAAGAGATAAAGACTCGATGAACATTGAATACAGTTGGCTACAATTGCACATAGGGGAGATGCACGATGCACAAGGTTTTGCCCTTTCTTAATGTGCCGTCATCAAGTATACACAACGGTAGGGTATCTTGAAACATCAAACCAATTCAAGTAAAAAAACAAAACAATTGAAGGCTACAGGAGAAGAACGATCAGAGTTAGATTTTAGTATTTCAAGAACTTTTGCCATTTGCAGGTTGATTATATCCAATATTTTTCCCCCCTTCAAATATCAATTCTAAAAACAATCAGGGTCCAGAGTTATTCATAGTTTTTAAAAGCTACTCCAATGGAATGTTTTGATATTTAAAAAGTTGGTTTTCTCCAATCCAGAAAAGTGTGACCCAGATAATTCTTCCCCTGTAGCCTTCAATTGGATTTAGACTGATTGTCCTACTAACTGCAACGTCTGCCTGATGGCTCAGTCAGTGCAGGATCAGACTATCACTCAACTCTGAATACTCGTGTTGTATGGTCAAAGTTCAAATCTCATTCGGAGCAAGAATTTATTTCAAGGCTTTCCTGTCCACCCAGCAGAAAATGGGGAGCTAGGTCTCTTTAGACTCTGCGAAAGTAAAGGGGGCGTGGAAAGCAATGACAAACTACCACATTATGATTTATGCCTAGAACAATCAGGACTGTATATGGAAAGCAATGACAACCTACCACACTATGCTGTATGCCTGGTACAATCAGGACTGTACTCCTGATCCCTGACGCTCAGATCTTTAGTTTGGGATTCAGTTTACGTTACCAACTATCAATTATAACATCAAAATAAAGCTTGAGATAAAAAACCCAAAGACTCTGCCTACAACCCATGCAACCTAACTCTTTCAATGCTAAGGAGACCAACATCTTCAAAATCTGCCTGTTCTTATACCAGATAAATCATATGTCAGTTCACTGAAATCTGATTTATCTGGTATAAGAACATGTACATTTTCATAATTTCAGTTGGGTTAGAATCAGACATCGTTGTGAAAGGGTTAAAATAAAACCGATCCGTCTTAATAACTCACATTTTTCCTTCCCACAACACTGAGTGACTTCCAAGACCAATTCCAACAGCACCTGCCAGGCCACATAGCCGGCCAAGATGTAAACCATGTAGTCTGGAACTTTGGCCGATCGCAGCTGGACTCCGAAGAAGATGGTGATGACTGTGTGGGAATTGAATAAAAGATTGATTACTAGTGTTTTAAAACAACTTCAGCTATCTGGCACCTACACACATGTGTGTGTGTGTGTGTGTGTATGTGAGAGAAAATGCGTGTGTGTGTGTGAGAGTGTGTATGTGTGTGTGTGAGAGTGTGTGAGTGTGTGTGTGTGTGTGTGTGTGTGAGTGTGTGTGAGTATGTATGTGGGTGTGTGTGAGTGTGTGTGAGTGTGTGTGTGTGTGAGTGTGTGCGAGTGTGTGTGTGTGAGTGTGTGTGAGAGAGTGTGTGTGTGTGTGTGTGTTTCATAGTTTTTATTTCCAAGTTGAAGGCGATTACTTGTATGAATGCACTATTTGTGTATTACCAAAGCATACTGACTGCAACACTCAACCTAGCCGAGCCAGTCAGTAAATTTGAAGAAGAAGAAGAACATACTACACCAAAAATGATAGTGAAAAATAGATTGAAATAAAGTAACATAAATGGGATTAATTCCTGTATCTTGAATCTAGTCCATGTAACTTACCTTATTTCAATCTATTCTGGACATGCTCCTTCCAAGTAGAGAACTCAAAATAGTTGTGACCCTTATAGGGCTTTCACACTATATTAATACATATACATATTTTCATGGGTAAAAACAATATCCATAAGCTGAAACAACAAATTTCTTATCACAAGTTTAAGAATACATAACGTCATTCACTGACTCATACTCATACACAGAGCATTGATATACTCTCTCTCTCCCTCACTCCCTCCCCATCTCTGTCTCTCTTCATCCCTCCATCTCTCTCTCTCTCCGCCTCTCTCTCCCTCTCTCCCCTCTCTCTCTCTCCCCTCCCTCCTTCCCTACCCCCTCTCTCTCTATGTTTTTATATAGTGGTCGATCCGTTCTACACCCAAAAGCTGGCGGTAGGGGAGAATGGCGGTATAACAGAAGGCGTTATATAATGATGGGGTGAGGCTTGAGTATAAATGCTACGTAATTCAATTTTGGACCAAAGCTTAATGTTGATACCTAGGAGATGGTTTGACACTTCAAAGATAAGTTAAATGAAGGTAAAGTAAATATCTTCTCTTCTTGTCTTTCTCCAATCAACTGACTGACTTGGCTGGGCTGAGTATAACTGCCAGTGTGCCTTTCAGCATGGTAGATTACAGACTTTTTAAACTCTTAAAGTGTTTTTTTTCTCGTTTTTAATGTAATTCAATAACGTATAGGGTCTTTCTTAACCCTCTCACAGCGAGGTCCAATTCTAACCAAACAGAATATACAAAATTTTCAAGAATCCCGCGTTTTAAAAGAAAATAGATAAGATTTCAGTTAACAGACATATAATGCCAAAAGCCTGAATTTTAGGCTTTTGGCATATGTCTGTTTACTGAAGTCTTATTTATTTTGTATAGGAACACGTGAATCTTGACTATTTTTATTTTTTTTTCTCTTTGGTTCGAATTGGACCTCGCAGTGAGAGGGTTATAGTTATATTATGATGGAACTATTTTTAAATGTATTCACCTCCAACGATATGAGCAGCAGTCCCCACAAACCAATGGGCCCAGTTAAAGATGGGACGCTTCGATGTGCCAGGGTGAGGCCGGAAAATGGCCATGATTGGCTGGAAGGGAGGGAGGGAGGGAGGGGGGAAGGACAAAACGAAAATGAAAAAATTATTAAAAAGAACAGAACTAGATATCATCATCTTTTTGTATTCACATCATTTATAAAATATCATTACAAATAAGTGAAATGAATATCACAAAATAAATTAATGGATGGTTTAAGGTTAATAATCAGGTCCTTAGTATTCCTGTTTTAATGAAGGAAATTAAATTAAGATTTCAACACAGCATGTCTCTAACATTTCACTCTGCCTTTTTAAAGTAGTAATATTATTCCCTCTGTCTGTGAGGTGGGGTGGCCTAACTGGTAGTGATGCAGCTCAGAACCCGGGGGAGGGGGGGGGGGGGGCAGGCACCGGGTTCGATTCCTACCAGTGGCACATCGGTTTTTCCTTGGGCAAGGAAATTTACTCCAATTGCCTCACCCCACCCAGCTATACAATGGGTACCAATCCACAATTTGGGTTGGGGAAAGTAATCTGTGATAGACCAGCGTCTTATCCAGAGGGTGGCAACCTTTGTCATTTGTCCGCTTCACGCTACAAAAACCGAGATAAGCTCCTGGTCCATGAGCGATAAGGCTCTGAATGACTTACTGTAATTTATTCCCTTTGTCTAACTCTAGGTCATGTACTGAGGTAAAAAAAAAAAATCTTCTGATAGATAACCATTAGGCAATCTGGAATTTCTTACATTGAGGACAGTCAAAGCTGTCACAACGACCCCAAGGATTGGATGGACTTCCAAGTACGCATGCTTTTCCACCAGCTGTTGACAGAAGAAAAATGACGGAATTGAATCACATTATTTATTTTTCTTCTAGCCAGAAGGGAGACAGATAAAGTTGGTGAGAATGGGATAGACAATCACGATTGAAGAATGTAATCATGGAGAGCAGTTTTAACCCTTTCAATGCTAATGTTATTTCTCAAACTACTAACTAAATACATCAAACTCTTCAAAATAACTTGTTCTTATACCAGATACGTCAGATTTCACTGGACTGACATATATGCCAAAAGCTATTGGCATTTGTAAGTCTTGGAAGATTTTGGTGTCCTTAGCCTTGAGTTTGGCTAAAATCAGACCCCCCGCTGTGAGAGGGTTAATACCAAATCATGCAATGTTTTGCGCCAAGCGTTATGTTTGGGTACAAATTGAGTAAATAGGACTTTGTACTCATGTGATATGTTCCTGCAGCCACAAAATAACCAATCACAGAGCCAGAAGAGTAAACTGTAAGATTGGATAAAGATAATAGCAAGCAGGTGATCAGCCCACCATGTTGAATCAGATATAGTCTACTACATTTTTTCTTGCCTCTATTTTACCCTTTGGTTTGAAAATAACGAGAAGTGGTTGCCAATTAAGGCAAGGTGTACCAAATCTTTGTGGCTACGAGTCACATACCTCAGGTGAAACAAAGGGAGTGGTTGACAGGCCAGTATTGTAGGACAAAAACAAAACAAGACACACAAAAAAGCAACGTTTCAACCCAAGGTCTTCATGAGGACAAACAAATAAACAAAATATAGTTAAATAAGTTCCGCATGATCCATGCACCACTACTTAGAAACACGTCCATAACCCACATCATTTTCTGCCTTTGAAAGGAGGAGCTGCCTTACTCAAAGTTAAGTTTTTTCAGTTTCGTTTTAAAACATTTATTTAACTACGTTTTGTTAATTTGTTTGTCCTCATGAAGACCTTGGGTTGAAACGTTGCTTTTTGTGTGTCTTGTTTTGTCTGTGTCCTACAATACTGGCCTGTCAACTACTCCCTTTTTTTCACCTTTGATACCAACTGGCCTAGCGATCCCCTCTCTTTTTACACTTCACATACCTCACTCCAGCCTTCAACTTCCAGAAAAATTAAGACAAATCCTGCAACTGTAGCACAAAACACCAAAACCATGCACATTCGATGGACCTGAAGATGAAACAAAAAATATTTGTGAACAATAAGAAAGTTACACATTTTTTTTTCAGTAAAAAAAACAATAAAGCTTTCTTACAGACTGTATGCGTTTGACGTCATATTGACAACATGCGTGGTGGTGTTCACATTTTTTCCCCTCTCAAAAACACCATAACACATCGATCAGTGTTAGTACAGTGCAGTTATTGCTGTGAGTATTTTGACTCAACGCATACCGTCTATTGAATTGAAATTGATTTGAAAAAGTTACAATGAACAGAGCAAGCAAAAGAAATTTCTGTGTGTGTCAAGTTTGAAAGAGGAAAGAAAGGCGAGCAGTGTGCTGCTCTCAAATGTCATCTTGGATCAAGATTAATTAATTTCTTCTTTACCTGAAACCAGACTTTTTGTGAACACAGATCTTCTGTCCATACTGGTTTGTAGTACCTTGCAACTACAAGACCAATACTTGCTAGAAAGATCCATGCAAAAACCATCAGACTTCCTTGAAAAGAGGGAAAAAACTCATCAATTTATTCCTTTCACTGTGAGGTCTGCTTCTAAATATATTTGAAATATGCAAAATCATGACAAAGTACCTGTTCTCATCCCAAATAAATCAGATTTTAGTGAACTGACATATGCCAAAAGGTTGAATTTCAGATACATTT
>JAUEKZ010100597.1:0-11247 GCA_031471865.1 Melibe leonina | reverse complement strand
ATGATAACATTCTGTCAGATACATTTATGATAACATTCTGTCAGATACATTTATGATAACATTCTGTCAGATACATTTATGATAACATTCTGTCAGATACATTCAGGATAACATTCTATTGGATGCATTTATTACAATCAAAGGTGAAACAAAGGGAGTCGTTGACAGGCCAGTAAAGGACAAAAAGAAAACAGGACATACAAAAAGCGACGTTTCGGCTTTAGACCTTCATCAGGACAAAGACGACAGATAATGATTACATAAAGAACATAGAATGTTTTGTCTTTGTCCTTTAATACTGGCCTGTCAACCACTCCCTTTGTTTCACCTTTGATACCCAATGACCTAGCGATCCTCCCTCTTTTTAATTTATCATATTACCATGAACTTTGACAAAAAGTTTGTCGTCATCAGCTGCACCAACATCCGGGGTATCGCTACTAGAGTAGGCGCCTGGGGAGGATTTCTTGGTGGAATGGAATTGCATGGAGGTGGTTCCATCAGTCTCTGGAACACAAAGAGTATTATGCATTATATAGGTAATAATTTGTTTTTTTTGCATGCAGAAATATACACAGTTATATGACACGTATCTAATATAGGAACAGTGGGCTTGAAAATTAGCTCTGGCAGAGCTTTGTAAATCATAGAATCTAAAAATGTACCCTCTCTGGACAATTTTAAGGTTATGATTGGTAAAAAAAAACTTGGTGTTAATGTGGGTTATGTTTATGACTAACCATTTTGAATCTGCAGATTGTTCTTTCAATTTCATTAGTTTTTGTTTTGTTTTCATAACGTTCCTAGAATAGATATTCCATTGTGTTTGAATTTGTATATTTCTAATTTGCCAAATGTGACCCTTTTTCCAGGGCTTTTAAAGGCTTCCAGTCTATATGCTCTGCAAATATGATATGATAATGATATGATATATGATATGATATGGAATATGATATGATATGATATATGATATGATATGGAATATGATATGATATGATATGATACAATATGATATGATAATGATATGATATGTATAATATGATATGATATATGATATGATATGGAATATGATATGATATGATATGATACAATATGATATGATATGATATAATGTTAAACCTTTCACTGTTAAGGTTATTTCTTAAACTACTAAATAAAGAAAACAAAATCTTCAAAATTTACCTGTTCTTATACTAGATAAATACAATTTAAGTGGACTGACATTTGGCACAGGCTTTTGGCATATGTTAGTTCACTGAAGTCTGATTTGTCTAGTATAAGAACAGACAAATTTGGAAGATTTTGCATATTTCAATTGGGTTAGAATCAGACCCCACTGTGAACAAGTTAATACATTAAGTTTGTCCAAAATATCAAAAAAAAAAATCTAAGCCTACTAACCAAGGACAGCTTGTCCAGTTGCAAACAAGATATACCATGACTTTGTGACATCTACTCGTTTGCCGTCCACCGATTCAACCTTTGGTCTTTGAATGGTGCAACTGAAGACGTTGTCTGTGAAATCTTCAGCTTGTAATGCCACCTCCTGTAAGAACAAGTTCATGTTTCCTCTCAGAGTCAAACTGTAAGATTACAACAGTGCTAGCATAAAGATTATAGATTATACCTACCTATCTTTTTCATTAGAGTTTATTAACTTTAAGTCACAAACAGCCTTGGTAAAAAAAGCGAAATGATAACTTTACCCTATCACAGCGGGATGCAAATCTAATCTAAACAAACAGAATATGCAAAATCTTCAAAAAATCATGTGTTCTTATACCAGATAAATCTGATTTAAGTGAAATAATTTATGCCAAAAGTCTGTCAGTTCACTGAAATTTGATTTATCTGGTATAAGAACAGGCAAATCTTTAAGATTTTGATAGCTAGTTAGTTTGATTAGAAATAACTTTCGCATTGAAAGGGTTAACTCACTTGAGTTTAAACCCATTAACGGTTGTGGGAGGGAATGTATATGTATCTCTACTTATATGGTATGCTTTAACTGATCACTCCGGTGATGTGGGACATATCATTATATGCATATTCAAGGCGCTCTACTTTGCATTTTCACACAGGAGCTGTAAGAACCAACCAATCACTACATGTACCTCTATCCTTTCCTGTGACCCTTAGCTTGTTTTGTTATTGCGAGAGGTATCAGAGTTAGATACGTGGTTATTTTTGGATATATATTTTTTTGTGAGGCTTGTTGTGATTTTAATTACCAGATTACTTAGAAAAATCTTTAAAGCTTTTGAAGACTTGGAAACTGATCCTGATGAAAAGGAAGTGACTTTAATGACTCTGATGGAGACCCTGTGTATTCTTCTTGTGGTGAAGTCAATGACTATGATGTTTATAGAAGGGAAAGGAATATCATCAGCAAAGAATGCAGAGATGTTAATTATTGTCAACTTTTAATAATGAATAATTTCTGCTATGACAAAATCATTAATGGTCTTAACTTTTTATTTTGAAAAATCTAAGAAAGATGGACCATTTTTTTTTCTCAAACTAAACATCGATTTTTTATTTAGTCAAATGTCCGGATTTCACTCTCTCCGCTAAAACAGTTTTTGCACAGTAATGTGTTGAAATACGATAGAAATTGCGTTCATGGAATGAAAAGCTAACGGATGATACAGATTGCAAGCATTGACGTCTTTTTCTCTTTTCTGTCTCAATAATAAAGATAAAAGTTAAAAGTAAAAGTTAAAGTGGAGGCTTATATGGCGCTGATACCCATAATTGTGCTAATCGCGCTTGACACTTTTTACTATTCCCAGCCAACAGCAATCATTGAAATACATAGGACAAGACAAGCCCCTGTTAGGCGTGTTTCAATTTGTTTGTGGGACAAGGACACTGATGTATGGAGGGCTAGGTACCCATTTTACTGCTAGGTCGATAGTGGGGTTTTCTGGTCCGGGAAAAAAAATCTGCCTCTAATGGGGATTGAACCCAGGATCTTCAGCACAACAGTCTGATGCTGTTCTGCTCTACCAACTGAGCTATGGCGCCCCTGCAATCCCCATCAGGATCCATCACCAGTTGGTCTATCTCTAGGACTAAGAGTAGGAGTCAACACACACATTGAGAGATATTGACGCTCCTTCATGCCTTCTTTGTTTATGCTTAACAACTTTTGTTTACGGCCACCAGGATGGTTTGTTGCTTTCATTTGTCCTTATCATTGGTTATTTGCCCTTGTGCTATAAAAGGACATGTTTTCCCACTATGAAATTAGTTGAGCATTTTGAACATTCAGATTCAGAGACTTTGTACTTTTTTCAATGTTGATCCATTAAGCTAAAACTTACAACATGGCAATTTAAAACCCAAATTTCCAAGCAAAGCTTCATGAGATGAGATGATGAAGGAGACAATCATACTCACATTGTCAGTAAATTGTGTCGGCTCTGATTTTCCAGTATTACTTGCAGTGAATGCTACGACGTCGCCATTAGAACGTCTAAAACAGCCCATTACGCTGTCATCTCCCTGTCAAAAAAATTAACCATCATTCATTTCAAGAATTTGTGCATGAATTACATGAAAAAAATAAAATTCAGGAATAAAAAACTCGAGCTTTTTATATTGTGCAAAAATCCACTAAACGTGCTCAAAGCCTTTTACAAGGCGTCCTTGGCCAACAGCAACATTCATCAACACACAGGACGAGACATGTTGCCGGTTAGGTGCTTGTTCAGTTATATTCGAACAGGGACAACACTGTTCATGGCCAGGCACTCGTTTTACACCTGGTTACCTATGGTAAGAAAATGTGAAAGGCTGTGATAGGGTTAATATATGTAGATGTCGGAGCGAACAACTCAGATTTGGAATAATTTGCATGTTAGTTACAATATTGGAATAATTGTACAAACCATTTTCTGATCAGATGAGAATCCGATAGCTGCATAAAATTGTTCAGGTGAGGTTACAGTTGAAATGGTGTAGAGGACATTGTCTCCATCCTGTTCCCAAGATATGACAAAGTTGGAGTCCGATATACAGCCTTTGGTGACACCACAACCCGATGGCTTTGGAACACTTCCACCTTGTGTCTGAATCAAAGATTGGAGCAATCAGTAATTTTATCATTGCCAAAGTCTGCACATTTCAATTATGATAATGATAAGGAAAAGGTCTGAAACTGTGTTATTAACAGCTAGATATGGGCTGCCAAGATTTATTTTTAAACCAGCTTGAATGAAAACTACATACATAATACATTTTGGGGTCTAACCATAATGGAAAAAAATATAAAGCAATTGTTCGTCTTTAATAGCTAATATTTATGCGTTTGATGTCATGAGATCAGGTGATATTGTACGATGCGGTCAAGAGCGTATTTTTCCTTCATAGTTACTTAAAAAAAACCTCGAACTTTAGACGGTCTAAATACATATTGTCACAAAGTGCAAAATATCTGTATTTTTTTGTTGCACCAAAAGAGAAGAGCAATATGGAAAATGCTACGTGTAATGCTATTCCAAAACACAGCCGAATTTAAACAGAATTGTCATAATTATTATTCATTTTCAGTATGTAAAAGACATATCATAAGCTTTAAATATGTCACCATTCAAGTATTGAATAGAAAATTGCCATTTTATGTTATACCACTCAAAGCACCTAGAGCTCATGTTCGTCATGAGATTGATATGGGTATTGTACAAATGTACTTTAGTTATTATTATATTATCAAATTAATTATAGTGTCACACATGAAAAAAACCAAAAACAACCCCCCCCCAAAAAACCCAAAACAACACAACAAAACAAACAAAACAAACAAAGAAAAAACAACCCCAACAAAATACCAAAGTTTAATCTAAGAACAGTTCTTTCCTTACCGTTTCTTCAGGAGGTGGAAGCGTGGCTCCACCTGGGGAACAGAATAAAAATGAAGAGAAATAATCAACGCTGATAAAATTGATCATCGGAACAACCTCGCAGTTTCAGTTTATGAGACTCCAGACATAAACGCTTTCAAGAATTGCTTGGAATAGACAGCCATTTTGTCAGACTGTATGCATAGTGTGGTTGAGCCCCCAACCATAGTAGAGGCAAAATGATATCCAAAACAACACACTAGAGATCATCAAAGGCAATAAAAGCTGAATTATACTACTATACTAACACTACAGTCTGTTGACTGTAACCATGACACATGCAGTAGAATCCCTGGATAGCGACACCCCTGAATAACAACAACCCCTGGATAGCCACACCCCTGAATAAAAACCCCTGGATAGCCACACCCCTGAATAACGACAACCCCTGGATAGTGACACCCCTCAATAACAACACCTGGATAGTGACACCCCTGAATAACAACAACCCCTGGATAGTGACACCCCTGAATAACGACAACCCTGGGATAGTGACACCCCTGGATAACGACAACCCTTCGATAACGACAACCCCTCGTCACAAGAAACAAATGAAACCCTAAAAGTGTCTGCAAAGTACTGAATTTTTATCTAAATCATAAAAAAATCAGGTATAATGTTGATCAGAAACGAGAACGGAAACAAAATAGTTATTGAGCATATGAAATTATCAAGAGATGCCTAATTGATAATCTTTTCACGTTAAATGGTATAAACAATCTGTAAAGTCCTCGTTAAAAAAAATAATTTATGGCAACTTTACTGACCGCCGTAGAGATTTTGAGCTAGGAACAGAAAACGTAACTTTTTTTTTTTCTTCACAATTTTGTACATTAGTAATATTTATCTACAGAAGAGAAAGGTAAATAGTAGCAAGAATGAAAAAATCTAAAGGCAAAATGATGACGTCAACGTTTCGGCTTAAGGCCTTCAGGACAGACGCAACATAACAAAATAACGAAAATATAATTAATAAACAACACTATATGATGATACTTATTCATATTTATCTAATCGCACCAGGAGAAGAAAAGTGATAAAAAATGGCCGGAAGCTTTACTCTGGTATATATTAAGCAACAAAACCCTCCGCCCCCCTCCCCTTCCACACACACAATGAATAGATCAAATACCTGTTAAGGAATATGTCACTTGAGATGCTTGTCTTTTCGTATGGTACTGTAATACATCTGAAAGTTTAGCATGATTGGAAATAGGTTATTTTCTTAAACCAGGTAGACTACTCACACAAAAACCCTCCATTTCAAAACCAATGCAAAAAAAAGTAGAATGATAATAATATCAAGCTTCCTAACCCTTTCACAGCGGGGTCTGATTCTAACCCAATTGCAATATGCAAAATCATGAAAATGTACGTGTTCTTGTACCAAATGAATCAGATTTCAGTAAACTGACTCTATATGAAATTCATGCTTTTGGCATATTATGTCAGTTCACTGAAATCGGATTTATCTGGTATAAGTAGACTATAAGAACAGGCAAATCTTGAAGATTTTAGTGTCCTTAGTATTGGAAGGGTTGATATGGAAATAGATGTGGTAGGTAACACAGGATGTTTCGGAAAGGTTTCTTTACTTTTATCAAGATAGAAAATGATAGAAATGATGGATGGAAATAAAGTTAATGACGGGGGCAACCAAGGGAAGCAAATCGTGTTCATTGGTAGTGAGTGAGTAGTAACATTAGTATGATGCCTTCTTCATCTCATTGCTTGCTAATTCTTTCTTCGATGACTGGTTTAACTCATCTTTTATAAATAATTATAAGACACAAAATATCATGGGAGAGTTATATCCCCTGCCTTAGTCATTTTCTTATATAATTTACAAGCATTTTGGTAATCTTTTTTTAAAAAGTATAGCAAAAATGCGTTGTATTTATATTACAGTGTAGTTCATGATACCCACTGTTTTCCAAATTTCCTCTTGCGAAGAGCAGAAACCAAGCATCATTCAGATCAAATCTGTCACCGCTCAGACCTTCAGCAATGACTCTTTCAAAAGTGCAAGTGAAGACATTGGCCTGATTTGATGAACTTTTGAGTGTCACACCCTGTTTTAAAAGTAAGAAAAAAAATAGAAACAATAAAAGAGAGAGAATGAGAAATAAAAGACATCCAGATTCCATTTTAGAAGGAGATGGATGATAAGGATATATGATTCAGGAAAAAAAATTATGAGGAGAAACTATCAAAGAAAAACCTTGAGTTTCATAAGTTCACCAACAAAAATAATTTACTTGGTTGAAACCTTTCAACGCTAAGATAGTTCTCAAACTACTGACTAGTTATTTCAAATTGTCTTATCTTGTTCAAGAAAGTTAGATTTCAGTGGACTGACATTTATGCCAAAAGATCTTAGATTCAGGCTTTTGGCATATGTCCAGTTCACTGAAATCTGACAGAAGTGGGCAAAGAACGTATAAAATTGGAAGAATTTGCATATTTTAGTTGGGTTAGAAGTAGACCCTGCGTGAAAGGCTTTAAAAATGGAAGTAGAATAGGGACAACTTGTCAACATTCTTAACTTAATGAACTAGAGAGCTCTTACTGCAGATGGCGAAGATAATAATATTATACTGGTTCAAATATACAAAAATAAAATAAAAGGGTTCGATTCCTACCTGGGGAACTTCGGTTTTTCCTTGAGCAAGAAAATTTATTACAATTGTCTCCAGGTGTGAAATGGGTTGGGAAAAGTAATCTGCGATAGACCAGCGTCCTATCCAGAGGGTGGCAACTGTTGTCATTCGTCCGCTTTATGCTACATAAACTAGGATAAGCTCTGAGTCCATGGACAAAAACAACAACGATGGATAAACTAATAATATCCACTGAAGCATTCAGTGCACTAGTGATGTATTATATCTATAAGATTGATTGGGCTATAAAAAAAAGATTATATCTCAGCCTGTTTAAACTGCAGATATTCGGGTTCCAACATCATTTCTAAATCACACACACCCAAAGTATGTACGATCATATTTCACATGGCGACATGCGATAGTCATCTCGAATTTCACTTACCTCAGAGGACAACGTAGTAGGTGTTCTTTTGAATGTATTTTTGGCATTGAATACTCTTGCCGCTCCATTTTCATAGATACAACCAGTCACACTATCGCCACCCTGGAAAACATACAATTCAAATCATACCTACCATTTGCAAGGAAGTTTTTTTGGAGTTTTTTTGTGCTTTGCTTTGCTTAAAGAGAAAAAAACACAAAACAATTCGATTAACCAGAAAATAAATTATTGTAAAGAATAAAATTAATCTCATTTGCAAAGAGTTTTTCTCTTCTTTTTTTGCTTTGCTTTGCTTGGCTTAAAAAAAGCAAAACAATTTGATATAACCCGAAAATAAATTATGAAATATAAAAGTGAAGTTTAGTTAATTGTTGACTTGATAAGTTAAAAAGGAAAATTTCAATGGAAATACCCGGTACACTTAACATTTACTGTATAATCATAATGATGGATAGAATGTCTCTCTTCGCTTACCTTGATGACAGGCCCTTATTAAATAATGCACAGCATATACTACCAGTCAGATACAAGATAGATAGTTCAGTAAACACTTTATTTTTTAATAGGCTATGAAACCAAATGACATAATTTCAAGGAAGATAGTTATAGCAATATTTATATCAGTATTGATAAGAGAAAACAAACTTTATAACCGATCTCACCAAACCTCAACTAGGACAACCCCACTAGCACACCTTCATTAAAGAATATCAAATATTAACACTATTACATCGAGGCGTGACCCTACCCAAACAGTATGTCATGCTAAATCTTCAAAATTAACATGTCCTTATAGATCGATTCAGGCGTTTGGCATATTACATCAGTCCAATTAAATCTGATCAATCTCGTATAACAACAGGCGGTTCTTCAAGATTTTGATGCATCTAGTACGTTGATTAGGAATAAAGGTGAAACAAGGGGAGTGGTTGACAGGCCAGTAAGTAGTAGAGGACAGAGACAAAACAAGACACACACACAAAAAACGACGTTTCGGCCCTAGGCTTTCATCAGGACAAAGACGATAGGTTATAATTACACAAAGAACATCCTTTGATACTCACTGGTCAAGCAATTCCCCCCTCTTATTATTACTGATTAGAAACAACAATAGTACTGAAAGGGTTAAAACCCAGACTTAGACTGAACTCACCATGGATTTATCGGACGAAAATCCAACAGCAGAGTAAAAGTCGGCATTCACATCATCGGTGGTTGTCTTGATGGTGTATTCCCCGGCAACACCAACTTGGCTGAAATAAATCTGAAAAGAGCAACCGTCCGTCGCACAGTCGGAGAAACATTTACTGTCGTCTGCACATTCCGCATCTTTTTGAAATTTGGCTTCAGCCAACATGTCGTCTCTGGCAAAGGCACAGATCAAAAAAGCCAAGAGGTACAACCCTCTTCTGGGGTGCAACATTGTCGGGTGTTGATGAGAATTGGCTCTGTAGGACAGAAAACACAACCAAGAAATAAGATAAGATAAGACAAGATAACATAACATACGATAAGATAAGATAACTTTATTGATCCCTCATCGGGGAAATTATTTTACAATGTTACATGCAAACATAGGGATGCGTCATAAAACAGGAAGCAACAAAATAAATAGACAAAAATGATAGATCAATAAATGATAAATTTAGATAGAATATAAATGGATATGAATAGATAAAAATATAAAAGAATGAACAACTGAACAAAACAATAAATTTCATTAAAGGCCATTGATGCAGAGTGTTTAAGATCGAAATGGATCTTGGCAAGAAGGAATGGCCATAACGATTAGTCCTGACATCTTGTTTGTTTTGTTTATTGAGAGTTTTAGGGCACTTGCAACTGCTATGGTCATATAAGCGTCCAGACATCTGGCATTCTATATCTACCGCTACGCTGTATATGTCTAGTGTCATATTCGTCATGAAGTGAAACGCCTTGTGTTATTCAAAGAAATATTATATGAAGGCTACAGGGGAAGAACGATCAGGGCTACACTTTTCTGGTTTTGAGAAAACCAAGTTTTTAAATTTCAAAACACTAATGTATTCCTACTATGCAGTAGCTTTTAAAAACGACGAATAACTCTGTGGTGGGGGTGGGTGGGGTAGGTGGGGTAGGGGTGGGTGTGTGGTCCCTATGAACAGTTTCTTCAGGACTGGGACAAGGTAGTCAAATATTGAGGGACTTCTAAATCGATCACCCATTTCCTGTAACAGAACAGACGAAGTGGCTATGTCGGGGTAAGTAAGTAAGTAAGTAAGTAAGTAAGCAAGTAAGTGTATAAGTAAGTAAGTAAGTAAGTAAGTATATAGTCCTTTAGAGCCTTATGGCCCATGGACACGGAACTTATCCCGGTTTTTGTAGCATCTACCAAGAGCTCGCTATCCACATATGTAGCCCGGCAGCCGTTTTGTTAAGGCCTGTGTCCTAAGTTACATGTATTCAGATGACAAAACATTATGTAGAATATTGCAAAGAAAAAGGAAAACTGTAAAATTATAACACTATTCTAATTTTTGTTTCTTTCCTTTTCTTTCTATTCCGTCCCTTTCCTTTCCTATCTTTCTTTCTTTTTTTGGTTATCATTTCATCTTCCAGCAGCTAACAATCACGCATTTGCTCAGTTTGTAGAGCATCAGACTATTGCGAAACGGATTTTTTCCGGCACTGGGAAACCCCACTGTCGACCCAGCAGCAAAATGGGTACCTGGACCTCCATACAGCAGTGTTCGTGTCCTAAAACAAATTATAACACGCCTTACAGGCGCTTGACTTGTCCTATGTGTTTCAATGTTCGCTGTTGGCCGGGGGGAAGTAAAAAATGTGAAGCACGATAAACACAATTCGTGGATATCAGCGCTATATAAGCTTCCACTTTACTACACTTACTTTAGATATCTCTCCATTTGGCAGCTACTTTGTTAGCGATGGGAAACGGCGTATCGGTATGTTATATTGAAAGAGCAACATGCTTACATGTTGATAATCATCCAGATGATAAAAGTCTTAGACTAGGATAATATCAAAGAAAAAAGAAGAAAAAACAACCCCAAACTCTAGATTTTCAAAAGACACTGGCATGACATTGCACATTTTATTAATAGTAAAATTTAATCTAGACTCTAGCGTGTATCGTGACTGTCATGACTGGATGAAAGGGCTTGGGGTGAGAGGTGGGGGTTGGGGGTGGGGAGGTGTGAAAAAACAGAAGTGGCACAGTGTTGTAAAATAAAATCATGTGATATTTCCCAGTGAAAAGCGTCAGTGAAGCATAGCATCGTGATCTAGATATATC
>JAUEKZ010100377.1:0-16012 GCA_031471865.1 Melibe leonina | reverse complement strand
TTCGGGATGTGAGGTGTGGGGGATGTGAGGTGTGAGGGGGATGTGGATAGAGTCATACTTACGTGTTGGCAGGTCTTGGGGGTGAGTGTGTGCTTGTATTGGTGGCTGTGTGGCTTGTGTGGCTTGTGTGTGCTTGTATTGGTGGCTGTGTGGCTTGTGTGGCTTGTGTGTGCTTGTATTGGTGGCTGTGTGGTTTGTGTTTGGTTGTAAGAAGGACCTGCTAGGTATGATTTATTGATCAGGGAAATAATGAGTGCAAGGAGTTTGTGTTCTGTGACGCGCTAATTGGATTATGTCCAGCCAACCTTGACCCCTCCCTCCCCCCCCCCTGACGGTGAAGGTCACTGATAGATAAGAGTGCAGTCATGGTTGTTTGTTCGACACAGCATCAGTAAGAATCACACTTCTAATTTTTTCTCTATGAAATGTACATGGAGCCTCTGTGAAGGCTGACTTAAAAGTCATCCAAAATATCCCCATACACCCACACACACCCACACCAAAACACCCACACACACCCACACACCCACACCCACACACCCACACACCAAAACACCCACACCCACACACATCCACACATCAACACACACGCACACACCAAAACACCCACACCCACACACATCAACACACACCCCCACTCCCACACCTACACCCACTGTGTTTAATGTTTTGTTGTTTTTCCCCCTGTTGTTTTGTCTTTTGGTGCATGTTTGGCACCTTTTAAAACAAAATTGAGGTAATTTCAAAGTTGGAGCTTCCTAAGCAAGTTAACAAAACATTCAAATCATGCTGAATTAGTATAATTTTCTTTCTCTCTTTATTTTCAGAATCGACTCGTCCACAGTAGAAAATGAACACACGCCTGGAGAATTACTGAGAAAAAGGATACAGACATTGACAGAGCATTTATTGTGACCTCCTACTAAATCAATACATCGACAAAAGAGGCACAGAACAGTTCTCTGTTCTGTCCGCAATATCATCTTCACGACTCACAAACGGTCAACCATCGGTCACATTGTATTCTAATGTCCATTTACTACACATTCAAAGTGTCCAACAGAAACTCTACATCGTCAGGCTGACTTGTAGGAACAAGGAAGGGAACGGAAAAGACGAAGTTAAAAACTCTCATCGTCCCCAAAATCCTCTACATCTCTTCCAGACCGGAACACACCTAACCTACGTCATCCATGACGTCATACTGTGTTGCCTCACACGACTTTGAACTTTGAGTTAATTGCAAAGGTCGAGGGCATAGAATCCTCACTATTATTTCCCCATTTGAAGAGGAGAAAGACAAAAATAGAAATTACGTCACGGTTTTCAAACATCCGATCATGGATTAACCGAGTGTCGAGCCATTTAGATAAAACAATGGTTTCAATTTTAACGGAATCAGTAACATGAATTATCTACGTCGGTTTCGCCATTCTCACCATCGCAAAACGCATCATACGAACGATAATCAGAATTATGATAATAATGATGATAATAACTACGACGATGGCAGAGCGGGTTTGCTGCCACCGTCCAGCAGCCATGGAAAAGAATCTGACGTCAACTTCCGGTCTGTGTTTGAAGATGGTCTCACTATGCATGGACCACACCACCACAACCAGCACCACCACCAACACCACAACATCCAGCACACCAACACGCAGGGTGTGGATGCAGGCTCCCTGCAGGCACCTGGTTTTGCAGGGAAGATGATGAATGATCATAATGACAACCACCACAACAACAACAACAACAAGTTGTGGCACAGTCGTCATGGTGTCTCCGGCCATCGCAGTCATGACACACAACGGGAATACCCGGAAACGGCGTTGTATGACTCCATTTCCCGCCAATCTCCTTCGTCTTCTTCTTCTTCTAACTTCGAATTAGATGGAACCTCAAGGCTTGTCGTTAACGGTGATAATACTAATGATAATAATAATAACGATAATACTAACGACAACAGTGATAATAATGACCAACATTACGACGATATAAAATCGTTATACCGTTCCGTACGACAGACGGACAGTGCGGGGAATTCTATTGGACAGCACCGTGACACGGACGAGGTGTACGGACAGGAAGACGCAAACTCCAAGGAGTTGTACAGACAAACCGGAAATCCGGACCAGTACGACGCCATTCCCTTCAACACGAACGACAACTCGGATTCCGCTCATTTTGACGTGGAATTTTTCCCGGAACCGTTATCCTCGGATTCTTCTCATTCCCCCTCTCCTTCTTCTTCTCCTTCTTCTTCTTCTCCTTCTTCTTCTTCTTCTACATCTTCTTTGCCTTCGAATCCATCTTGGAAAACTAGAACCGAAAATGCAAATAGCCGCACCCGCCCCACCAAAGACGCACACTATGCCATAGACGATTCCCCCTTCTCTTCCATCCAGTGGGGTTCTTCGTCCTCGTCTTCATCTTCATCTTCATCTTCTTCATCTTCGTCCTCGTCTTCACTCTCCTCCAACAGTCCCCACCATAGTGGTAGTACTAGCAGTCTGAAACCTGGTAACAAATTCATGAACGACCACAACCACCACCACCACCATCACCATCACCACCATCACCACCACCATAGAATAGCAACAGGCACAAACAAAACATTAATGCTAAACTCTACCGGAAGTCAATACAGCAACAGTTACAACAATAATAATAATGATAATAATAATAATAATAATTTCTTCAGCCTAGACTCGTTTTTCCAAGATGGGAATTTCACGTCCAGTTTACCAAATGATCCTGTAGAAACGTACCACCTGGATTTAAACTACCACCTCCCATCCAACTCCTCCTCCCCCTCCCCTTCCTCCCTCCCCTCCCCCATCCCCACCCCATCGTCTTTCTCCTCATCGCCATCAATCATCGACCCGTACTTGGGAAGTGTCGGGGGTGTAAGCAGCCCTATTCCTGGATTCAACGACACCTTACTCTTCAACAGTACTTCAACCCTCCAGACAGGGGCAGCCATGAGCAACACATCCCTACTGACAGAGGAAGATGTGTACATCTGGAGCATTTTGCTGATGGCGCCCCTGGTGGTTTTCGGGGTGGCGGGGAACACGCTGGTCATTCTGGCCATCTCGCTGGAGAAGAGGCTTCAGAACGTGACCAACTACTTCCTGTTGTCCCTGGCTGTCACGGATCTTCTGGTCTCTCTCATCGTCATGCCCTTCTCCATCATCAACGTGTTCACTGGTGAGTAGTCAAGGGGGTGAGGAAGGGATGGGGTGGTGAGTGAGTGGGTGAGTGGGTGAGTGAGTGATCGGATGACTGAGTGTATGATAGAGTGAGTGGGTGACTGGGTGAATGGGTGAAATATGAAGAGAGTGAGTGGGTGAGTGATTTAGAGAGTGAGTGGATGAGTGGGTTAGTTATTTAGAGAGTGAGTGGATGAGTGCATGAGTGGTGGTTGTTGATGTTAAATAGGATGAATATAATGATATCGTTTATGATGACGTAAACCACCACCACCACTATAACTACTACTACTACTACTACTACTACTACCGCAACCACCACTACTACTACTACTACTTGTACTACTACTTGTACTACTACTTCTACTACTACTACTACTACCACAACTAATACTACCACTATTACTACTACTACTACAACTACCACTACAACTACTACTGCTGCCACCACACTACTACTACTACTATGAATACTACGACTACCACTACTACTACTACTACTACTACTACCGCCACTACGACCACAACAACTACTACTACTTGTACTACCACCACTACTACTAATACTAATACTATTATTACCTGGTCGATAGTGATAATAAACAAGCAAAGCAGTACCTAATATTACTTCAATTTGCCTCATAAAATATTGCGTACTTTCTCCACACCGACCACCTCCTCATTACAGCAGTGCAGCTAATGGCTGTCCTTGACGTGGGGTAGAACATAAATCCTATTGACCAACCACGAGCTAAGAATGGCGAGAGACTTTATTCCCGTGTGTGTTTGCCACTAAATAGTACTGCTGAAGCTGCAGTTTTTAATTTCAGTGTGATGACGTCATTATAATGTGTTGTTTCTCTACCACTGCTAAGAACGCAGGCCACTCAAACGAGGATCAAGGTCGTGGCCAAGTAGGTTGTTTTGCTTGTATACGAGTTTTGCTGGAAATATAACAATTAGTATCGAAATATGGAAGACCTCACGAGGTAAATATTTTCCCATTAAGGTGTATGTCCACTGGTAGGTTTTAAGAATAGAAAAACGGAATGGAAAAGTCTTGGGTGTTTCAATTGGTGCGATTTTAAAACCTACCAGTGGACACACACCTTTACGGTCATTATTTCTTTTACAACAGAGGGTAATAGTCGACTTAAGATAATCGAATTTTAATGACAAAATAAATATGAAATATACACACTACGGAAAATGAACTTGCAATGTTGATTTTGTTCAGCTATAATCCAGTCGTGTGTTTTCACCCGCTTCGCAAAGTGTCACGAATGACCAGTGACGTCATAAGGTGTAGGTCAGCGGTCTTATATGAGAAAAAATTGACCGCTGATTTGAGCAATGTATTATGAAAAGGGCCGTGTTATGATACAACATGAGAATACAGGACACAGCCTTGTGGAAGTGAACAACGCAAATCCTTTCTTCCTCTTCTTTTTCTTCCTCTTCTTTTTCTTCCTCTTCTTTATCTTTCTTCTTCCTCTTCTACTTCTTCCTCTTGTTCTTTTACTTCTTTTTCTTCTACTTCTTCCTCTTGTTGTTGTTGTTCTTCTTCTTCATAATCATCTTCTTCTTCCTCTTCTTTTTCTTCTTTTTCTTCTTCTTCTTCTTTTTCTATTTCTTCTTCGTGTTTCATATTAACTGATTGCCCCGGTTTGTCCACGTATTTATTACCAGAACTGCCGTGAACTAAAATAAGACTTTAGAAGGTTTTGACGCAATTTTTATTTTTATTTTTGACATTAATCAACATTATAAGCCTCTTTATCGTGATATGAGAGGAAAAGTTCAATTTCAAACTTTCCCCAAAAGGAGATTTGAAAAGCAGATTAGATGACTCTTGCTGGCTTAGTCGGTCGATTACAAACCTCTTCAAGTTAACCCTCTCAATGCTAAAGGCATTTCTCTTACGACGATCTAGGCATTTCATTGTCTTCAAGATTTTCCTGTTCTTATACCACATATATAAAATTTCAGTGGATTTACATATTATGCAAAAATCCTGGTAGAGATAGAGAGAGAAAAGGAATGAAAGGAAAAAGCAAGAGAAATAAAAAAGAGAAAGTAAGATAGAAAAGAGAAATAGAGAGAGAGGGGGGGAGAGAAAGAGAAAGTAAGATAGAAAAGAGAAATAGAGAGAGAGAGAGAGAGAGAAAGAGAAAGTAAGATAGAAATGAGAAATAGAGAGAGAGAGAGAGAGAGAGAAAGAGAAAGTAAGATAGAAAAGAGAAATAGAGAGAGAGAGAGAGAAAGAGAAAGTAAGATAGAAATGAGAAATAGAGAGAGAGAGAGAGAGAGAGAGAAAGAGAAAGTAAGATAGAAAAGAGAAATAGAGAGAGAGAGAGAGAGAGAGAGAGGGCGAGATAGAGTGAGAGAGAAGGAGTAGGGTGTGTGTGTGTGGAGGGAGGAGTGGGGAAGGGGGAGGTTATTTGGGGCAGTTTGACTCGGAGAAATAAGAGCACAGACATTGGACGGATGGATGGACAGACATCTTGTAGCCGTCCATGAAATCGGATTGACCTGCAGTCATCTATCGACCACTCAGTGAAAATAGACCTTGATCATTCAATGTCTGTCTTACTGACGGACTGACTGGCTTACAGACTCACTCACTCACTCACTCACTCACTTACTCACTCACTCACTCACTTACTCACTCACTTACTCACTCACTCACTCACTCACTCACTCACTTACTCACTCACTCACTCACTCACTCACTCACTCACTCACTGAATGTACAGGACCCCTGACTGGACAACGTAATGCTCTACTGACCATTGGACAGACATACTGCATTGAGTGGAACTACGACACATAACAATGCCTATAATTTACTAACACAAACACACAATTATTTACGTGAAGAAAAAATAAGCCGCTGTAGTCTAATCAATGAATGAAATGAAAAAAGGGTTGTTATATGTAGTATTATGTAAATGTTTCCGAGAAAAACGGATGACAACACCAAAAACGTTTCGGGTAAATGGCCTTTCCTCAACAAGACACTGGGTTTATGTAATGTTGTTTGTTTGTTGGTGGTTTCAGCAACACGACGCACGAAGGTCATACAGGGACCCGACTCGACCCTACTCCTCCCTCCTCTCTCTCTCTCTCTCTCTCTCTCTCTGTCTCTCTCTCTGTCTCTCTCTATATATTTTTCATATCCTAAAATTATATGATTATATATCGGTATTTTTAACCCTTTCACAGCGGGGTCTGATTCTAACCGAACTGAAACATGGAAACACTTCAAAACTAACGTATTCTAATACCAGATAAATAAGATTTCAGCGAACCGAATATATATCAAAAGCCTGAATTTCAGCCTTTGACATAATATGACAGTTAACTGAAATCTTAATATATCTCTTGTACAAGAAGAGGCAAATCGTAAAAAATGTTGATGTATCTGGTTAGTTTGATAAGAAACAACCTCAGCATTGAGATGGTTAATGGTCACCGTTTTCCAATATCAAGAAAGCAATAGAAATAACATGTCGTAGAAAGAAAGAGCGAGGGAAGAAAAAGTAACAGATTTCTAGTTACTTGCTATATTATTATGTTCTAAAAATGGACGTTACGTTACGACTGCCCAGTGTAGTTTGGGGGCTGAACAAGGGAAAGATAACTCCCTTGGACAAAAAAAAAGCAACAACAAAAACCAACCCCAAAACCAATTCGTGAATGCAATAAGACAGCTTGTATCGCAGACAATGCCTGGGGGTTTTAAAATCTATTGTCAACCTCCGTCCGGCGAACACCAAGAGTAAAGGTTAGGAAATCCACAGCTTTCGATTTGTCTGGTTAGATTACCTCCCCTTTTCTCACCCACTTTTGCTTTTATTACTTTTGTTTCTTCTTGTGCTTTATTTCACTTTCGATTTAAGTGATAGTTTTTTGTTTTCGTTTTTGTTTTTTGGGTTTTTTTTTAAACCAACCTTTCTTTTTTGTTTCCGCTTTCACTTTCGCTTTCGAATTAATGGATAATTTTTTTTTTTTCGTTTTTTTTAAAACCAACCTTTCTTTCTTGTTTCCGCTTTCCCTTTCGCTTTCGATTTAAATAATACGGGTTTTTTTAGGTGTTTTTTTAAACCAACCTTTCTTTCTTGTTTCCGCTTTCACTTTCGCTTTCGATTTCCCAAACACTCGGACTTTTGTTTTAACCAGTGTACACAAATGGCAGCCAGGCTGAGTAAGTGGGTGGGTGGGTTGGAGGTTGCTAAAGTGGGGTGGGTGGATAAATGGATAGATGGATGGGCAGGGGGATGGATGGATGGATGTGTAGGTGGATGGATGGATGGATGTGTATGTGGATGGATGTATGGGTAGGTGGATAAATGGATGGATGAGTGGATGGATGACTGGAAAAGTGGATGGATGGATAGATGAATAAGTGGATGGGTGAGTTGATGGATGGATGGATAAAAGGATAAGTGGATGGGTGAGTGGATGGATGGGTGGATGGATGGATAGATAGATGGCTGGATAAGTGGATGGGCGAGTGGATGGATAGCTGGATAACTAAATGGGTGAGTGGATGGATGGATGGCTGGATAGGTGGATGGGTGAGTGGATAGATGGATGGCTGGATAGGTGGATGGGTGAGTGGATGGATGGATGGCTGGATAAGTGGATGGGTGAGTGGATGGATGGATGGATGGATGGATGGATAAGTGGATGGGTGAGTGGATGGATGGATGAATGGCTGGATAAGTGGATGGGTGAGTGGATGGATGGATGGCCGGATAAGTGGATGGATGAATGGATAAGTGGATGGGTGAGTGGATGGATAGCTGGATAACTAAATGGGTGAGTGGATGGATGGATGGATGGCTGGAGAAGTGGATGGGTGAGTGGATGGATGGATGGCTGGATAAGTGGATGGGTGAGTGGATGGATGGATGGATAAGTGGATGGGTGAGTGGATGGATGGATGGATAAGTGGAAGGATGGATGGATGGCTGGATAAGTGGATGGGTGAGTGGATGGATGGATGGCTGGATAAGTGGATGGGTGAATCGATGGATGGATGGATGGATGGATGGATGGATGGATGGATGGATAAGTGGATGGGTGAATGGATGGATGGATGGATGGCTAGATAAGTGGATGGGTGAATGGATGGATGGGTGAGTGAATCGATGGATGGATAAGTGGATGGGTGAGTGGATGGATGGATGGATAAGTGGATGGATGGATGGATAAGTGGATGGATGGATGGATAAGTGGATGGATGGATGGATGGATGGATAAGTGGACGGGTGAGCACAGACTGACCAGACGTAGACGTGTATTTGCACGTGACTCCAATGCCAGATCCGGGAGGCTTTGTAAGGCTTTTCCAGCACTTGTGTCTGCTCAAACCCCGAGCAACGTCCTCGGTTTGTCTGCTTTAGGGCTTCGATTTCATCGGGCCTGGCCAGATCTATTTCACCACTGGAGGAACATAAAGGTGGGAAACAAAACAACAAAACAAAACAAAACATAACAACATAACATAAAGACAAATTATTTTTTTTGTTAAATACGAAAACTTAAAGAGAAAACACAAAATTTCTTTCTGCCTTCTTTTCAATCGTGCATTTTTTTTGTTTGTTTTGTTTTAACTGTTGGTTTGTTTATTTACGATTTGAATTTGGTTTTATAATTTGTCGGAGTTTTTTGTTTTATTTTGTTTTTTACTTTTCTTCTGGGGCGATGGCATTGTGGTTATTTTAGCAGATATTTATGTTTCCCTTTTTTTCAACTCTCTTCTCTAATTGAGTGTCACCTTTCCTTCTTTCCTTCTTTCTTTCTTTCTTTCTTTCCTTCTTTCTTTCTTTCCTTCTTTCTTTCTTCTTTGTGTGTGTGTTTCTTAGTGTCGTGACCCATGTTGTGAGATGGGAAAACAAATTTCACTTTTGTCAAAATGAAGACGTAAATTTCATAATTAGAAATAACCTTAGCATAGGAAGACACACACATTACCCCTCTCACAGCGGGACCTGATTATAACCCAACAGAAGATGAACAATCTTCACTTTTTTTTTTTTTAAATGTAACCAGAAAAATAAGAATTCTGTCAGCAGATAAATCCAAAAGTCAAAATTTCAGGGTTTTGGAATGTTTTATCAACCCAATAACATCGTAATTGTCTTGTACAAGAACTGTGAAAGTTAAACGATTTTGAAGTACACATCTTGTTTGTAGTTTTGAGAAATTACCTTAGCATGGTAAGGGTTAAAAGTTAAAGACTTACGCATCAAAAACGAACGGCAGCCCTATGCCAAGATTGTACTGCCCTCTAGATAGTGCCCATCTACTCACTCACCACCCACCCACCTACCAACCCACCAACCACCAACCACACAGCCAACCATCCACCCCCCGCCAACCACCCACTCAGCCAGCCATCCACCACCCCCTCCAACCACCCATCCATCCACCACCCCCTCCAACCACCCACCCACCCACCTATCCATCCACCACGCACAACTTCCCACCCATCACCCACTCACCTACCCACCCACCCACCAGCCATCTACCCACCCACCACCTACCCACCCATCACCCACTCACCCACCCCCTCACAGCCAACCATCCACCACTCACCCACCTACCACCCATCCAGCCAGCCATGTTGTATGGGGCTATCTATCCACTCGTTATTCGTCTACATGGCATAATCGCTGTCTATGTTTGACCCATCCATCCATCGGCTGGACTGAAGTGGACTGACTGACTGACGGACTGACCATTGGCTATCTGCTATCTACTTGGTTGCTGCTCTGGGCTTGTTGAAACGAGAGGAGGGGAGGGGTCGAAAGGAAGGGGAGGGGGAGGGGGATATGGTGAGATAAAACGCCGATAAAAACGACCGTAGTTGTAGTCCTTGGTAATCAGAGTACTCAAAGTACTCGCTTACAAGTACCGTTAGGGCTATCATGAAGATTGTCGATACCGCCAACACCACCCACGAGTCCTGTTAAATTTGCCCAGTAGTCCTGTCGTTTGTAGTGGTTTGCTCTTAAATATTTATCAAAGGTCGGGCGATACTTAATCTTCGACGGCTGAAATCGATTCTTTGATGTGAATACACAAGGGTTTTTTTCCCGTTTTTTTTTTCGTTTTTTTTTTTCGTTTTTGTTTTCTCCAAGACGTATTTAAAGTTTATTGCAATGAACGCAGCTGAATTGGTGCTTTGAAAACAGTTTAAGTGGAAAACAACAAGGTGAATGTTTTAAAAAACAAAGCAAACGTTTAAAAGAATATTTGAAAAAAAAACAAAAAAAACTTAAAAAGCACCCAAAAAAATAAATGGAAGAAAAAAAAAACCCAATGCTTTATTTGGTTTTTGTTGGGGTAATTTCTAAAACGATTAACGAAATACATCAAAATCTTGAAGATTTTGCCTTTCTTGCACCAGAAAAATCAGATTCCATTGAACTGACATATTCCAAAAGTCTGAAATTCAGAGCAGAAAGAGAATGTGGGAGGTAGGGATAAAGAGAGGAATAGTTACAAATATACTGTTAGAGAGGGAGAGAGAAAGAGAGACACAGATAAATAAAGAGACACACACACCGAGGAAGAAAAAGAGAGACACACGCATAAAAAGAGAGAGAGAGAGACAGACAGAGAGAGACACACCGAGGAAGAGAAAGAGACACACGCATACAAAGAGACAGAGACAGACAGAGGAAGAGAGAGAGATAGAGAGAGACACACACAGAGAGAAAGACAGACAGACAGAGAGAGACACACACCGAAGAAGAGAGAGAGAGAAGGGGGGGCAAGGGGAATTGTAGCTGAGATGTCCGATGGTTTGAGTGCAATTGGATTTGAGATGTGAAATCATTCAGTGTGGCAATGAAGATACGTCTGTGGGGATTGGGGTGTAAAGATATGAAGATCGAGATAGAGAGATGAGAGAGAGAGAGAGATGAGAACGAGGGAGACTGGATAGAGAACACACATGAGGGAGAGAGAGATATGAGAGAGAGATGAAAGAGAGAGAGATGAGAACGAGGGAGACGGGATAGAGAACACACATGAGGGAGAGAGAGAGAGAGAGAGAGTGAGGAGAACGAGAGAGAAGGGATAGAGCACACACATGAGGGAGAGAGAGAGAGAGATTAGAACGAGAGAGACGGGATAGAGAACACACATGAGGGAGAGAGAGAGAGAGAAGGAGAGATATGAGAACGAGAGAGACGGGATAGAGAACACACATGAAGGAGAGAGAGAGAGAAGGGATAGAGAACACACATGAGGGAGAGAGAGAGTGAGAGAGAGACTTTATGGGGAACAAAATAGAGAGAGAGAGAGTGACAGAGATAGAGGAGTACAGAAAGAGAGAAAAAGGCGAAATGATAAAAAGAAGAGAGAAATTGCTAAGGTGATGATATGAGTGCAACTATTTTGGATCAAATTAGAAACCACGCCCATTTTGATAAGCAGGCGAGGGTGGGTGGGGGAAAGAAGGTGAAAGCTATCGCAGCTGAGGGAGAGAGAGAGAGAGAGGGGAAAAGAGGAAAGAGAGAGAGAGTGAGGAAGAGAGGGAGGAGAGAGAGCGATAGAGGAAAGAGAGAGAGTGAGGGAGAGAGAGGAGAGAGGGAGATAGAGAGAAAGAGAGAGTGCGTGTATGAGAGAGGGGGAGAGAGATGGAGAGAGAGTGAGATAGAGAGAGTGAGATATAGAGAGTGTCAGATATAGAGAGTGTGAGATAGAGAGAGAGAGAGAGATAGACAGAGAGAGAGAGAGTGTGTGTGAGAGAGAGAGTGAGATAGAGAGAGAGGGAGAGATAGAGAGAGGGGGAGAGATAGAGAGAGGGGGAGAGATAGAGAGAGGGTGAGAGATAGAGAGAGGGGGAGAGATAGAGAGAGGGGGAGAGATAGAGAGAGCTAGAGAGAGGGAGAGAGATAGAGAGAGGGTGAGAGATAGAGAGAGGGTGAGAGATAGAGAGAGGGGAGAGCTAGAGAGAGGGGAGAGCTAGAGAGAGGGGGAGATATATAGATAGGGGAAGGATAGAGAGAGGGGGAGAGATATAGATAGGGGGAGGATAAAGAAAAATGAGGAGGGGAGACGGGAGATAGAGACATCCTGAGATTATGGTTGTGTTTTTTTTCTCCAAATGAATGGCAGAGAAAGTGCTGTTTACACTTCGAAGTACTTGGGGTGTGAGTTATGACAACAAAGTGTATTGAGTGAATGGTGGAGAGGGACATCAATAGAAAGCCAGAGAAAACCAAAGATTGAGAAAGATGATGAAAGTGAGAGAGATAGAGAAAGATATAGGAGATAAAGTGAGAGGGAAAATGACGAAGAGAGAGGGGGAGACAGGGAGAGCGAGTGAGGGAGAGAGGAAAAGGAGAGAGAGGGGGGAGGGATGGAGAGGAAGAGAGACAGGGAGAGACAGGGAGAGAGAGAAGTAAAGAGAAGGGGGAGAGAGAGAGAATTCGACGGATAAATAGATAGATATTGAGAAACAGTCAAACAGATCGACCAACAGATACACAAACAGACAGACAAAGAGCCAGAGAAACGCATATTTAGAAAACCAGATGAACAGATACCACACAGGTAAACTGCAAAAGGTCATTAAGTAGGGAAGGTAGGTTCTAATAGATCTTAACCCCTTCACAGCAGGGGTATGATTAAAACCGAACAGAAACACACACAACTTTCAAATGTACGACATGTACCTAGCTAGCTATACCAGATAAATCATATTTCATTTACACAGACATATTATCATGCCAGTCCACTGAAACCGTATTTATCTGGCATATTATGAACTGACTAATCTTGAAGCATACCATGTTCGATGTGCCTGGTTGGTAGTTTGAGAAATAACCACCTTGGCATTTAAAGGGTTAATCCTTTCACTGCTAAGGTTATTTCTCAAAATACCAACTAGAGCTATCAAAATCTTCAATTTGCCAGTTCTTATACCAGCTAAAAAAAGATTTCAGTGAACAGACATAATATGCCAAAAGCCTGAAATTCAGGCTTTTGGCATAAGTCAGTTCACTGAAATCTTATGAATCTAGTATAAGAACACGTGAATCTTGAATCTGTTTGGTTAGAATTGGACCTCGCTGTGAAAGGGTTAACGTCGATATGTTATAGGACAGTTGCTGTGTCTCGTCTAGTCTACCCATATCCTTCTATAATATGATACAGATACGGCGGATGTAGCCTACCACACGCATGCCCGGTACGAACCTGCAACGGAAGTATGGAATGCATTGAGCTTAACCTATGCGAAACTTATACGTATAAGTTTCGCCTAGAGCTTAACCCTTTCACAGCTAGGTCTGATTCTATCCCAACTGGAATACCAGTTCTTATACCATATTATATGAATATGTAAGATTTCAGTGAACTGACATCTTATGCCAAAAGCCTGTAATTCAAGATTTTGGCATAATACGTCTCTTCACTGTAATCGGATTCATCAGGTAAAATGGAACAGGCAAATCTTGAAGATTTTGATGTCCTGTGAGTGTGAGTAGTTTGGGGAAAAGACTTAGCATTGAGATGGTTAACATTCCCCCAGGTTTCACACTCTCCACACAGCCCTCCTACTCGTCTCATCAATGCACTCACTCAATGCAGGAATGTCAACTAACGAACGCACGCACACTTCCATCTCATTCATAAATGTGTACACACATAAACTCGCACACACACACACACTCACACATACACTCTCACGCATACACACTCACATATACACACACACTCACATACACATTAACTCACATACACACACTCACACATACACACTCACATATACACACTCACACACACACACTCACACATACACACTCACATATACACACTCACACACACTCACATACATACATAAACTCACATACACACACACTCACACATACACACTCACACACACACATACTCACACATACACTCACACATACACACTCACAAATACACACTCACATATACACACTCACACACACTCACATACACACACTCACACACACACACTGTCATAGACTCACACATATATACACGCTCACATACACACATTCACACATACACGCTCACATACAGACATTCACACATACACGCTCATATACACACTCACACATACACACTCACACATACACACTCACATACATACACTCGCACATACATACATGCTCACATACACACACACATACTTGTGCATATTAACCCTTTCACAGCTGATATATGCTCAATATTGAAAATATACGTGTTCTTCTACCAGACAAATCATATTTCATTGAACTGACAAATACCAAAAGTCTGAAATTCATACTTTTGGCATAATATGTCAGTTCAGTGAAACCTGATTTATCTGGTAGCTATAAAATCACGTACATTTTCAAGACCTCGCTGTGAAAGGGTTAAAGCTATCTGCTGTAACCTACCACGTGGTAATGGCTCTGGCCGTTTGTGATTCGGTCTACAGTAAATGCCACGTAAACTGGAGGCTTATATCATATCACTTATACCCACCAATTGCGCTCATCGCGCTTCACACCTTTTACTTCCCCAGGCCAACAACGAACACTGAAACACCTAGGACAAGACAAGCGCCTATAAGGCATGTTTGTTAGACAAAGACACTGCTATATTGAGAGCCAGGTACCCATTTTACTACTGAGTAGACAGTGGGGTTTTCCGGTTCCCGGATAAAAAATTCCCTCTGATGGGAATCGAACCCAGGACCTTCAGCACAAAATTCTGATGCTCTACCAAGTGAGCTAATGCGCCCTGTCTAGTCGAGTCAGTCATTTAATTGAAAGAAGAAAAAGAACGACTAAAAAAAACGTTAACAAGTTTTGACCATCTCGACTAGAGTCGATGGGATAATGTCGTTTCGTTACGACATGTTGTTTTTCGTAGCAATGGAAGGCCGATAGAGGATGAACGGGCATTTGACAACTGAAATAATGGAAGTTGGGAAGAGAAAGTAGGAGAGGAGAAGGGGGGGGGGGCAAGGGCGAGAGGGGGTTTGGGGCGAGAGGAGGGGGAGACGAGAATGGGGCAGAGGGGGAGAGGATTGGCGAGAGTAAGAGAGGGAGGGCGAAAGGGAGGGAGGGGGAAGATGGGGTGTGGGGGTGAGAGACGAGAGGAGGGGGGGGGAAGGCGAAAGGGAGGGAGGGGGAAGATGGGGTGTGGGGGTGAGAGACGAGAGGAGGGGAGGGAAGGCGAAAGGGAGGGAGGGGGCAGATGGGGTGTGGGGGGAGAAGAAAGGGGGGGGTGAGGGGGATCAAAGTCTATTATTGATACTCAAACTCATCCTGTTCAATTCGATTCGGCGATTGCGATTAATTCGTATTGGAAATTACAGAAAACCCAGTCTTGGAGTCTTGTCGGCGCTTAATTTGGAATTTTGGGGTTTTTTCGCGGATTCTCAACTCGGTTATTTCGTAGTCTTCATTACACCAAAGTCTACATGCGTGGGTGGAAAGGAAGGGTATGAGTTGGTTGACTATTGTCTGTCAAACGTTCATAAAGGGTATCGAACCAAGGACCTTCAGCACAACAGTCTAATGCTCTACCAACGGAGATCATACACTCCCCGGTGCTGACCAACACTACTAAATCCCTACTGAAATTCGGTGCCGCTCTCCGTTCTCAATGTCAGTAATAGGGCAAAACTCCTCTTTTCTTTTAAAGTAAGTCCTTTAGAGCCTTATGACCCATGGACCCGGAGCTTATCCCGGTTTTTGCAGCATGAAGCGGACAAATGACAATGGTTGCCATCCTCTGGATAGGACGCTGGTCTATCGCAGATTACTTTCCCCAAC
>JAUEKZ010100047.1:0-16015 GCA_031471865.1 Melibe leonina | reverse complement strand
TGCCCGATCAAAACAGGCATTACTTGGGAATGACTGAATGTTTAGGCATTTCCCGAGAATGACTGGTTTCCGGATTTCACTGTAACATATACACAGTAAAAAAAATAATACATTTATTCATGTTTTCAATGAGTTCTGAAAACAGGATAAATAAATACCATTTGAAAAAAGGCTTTATCAACAAACTGAAACACTGTACAGTACGGATGGCAATAGTTTTACAACTAGCTTTTCCATTCAAGAAATATCCAGTTCATTTCACTAAAATATTCTAACTGCGAACAGAATAGAAAAGGAAGATTCTAACTAATAAGATGTCTGTCAACTCCATTGGATAGTTAGGTTACCTCGATGCCGGAGGTCTTGGCAAAAGCTCCCACCGGGTGTACGTGGTCATACAGGATGATCACCCCGACCATGACTCGCAAACAAAACAGTCGCGTCTCGTCTTTAATCCTGGATCTGTATTCACTGAAAACACATAGGAAGGACACATAAAGTGAATGCAGACGCAGTGAAAAATTATGTTCAACTTTAATTACGATAAAATTACCATTTTCAATGACAGAAATATTTAAGCCTGAGTTAAAAATGATCAGTTGTTCATACTGTTGCAAAATTAAATGACATTCACCTTATGCAAAGCAATATTCGAAAAACATTCAGATTCTCATACGAAATAAATGTGTGTACACAATTTGAGACCTAAGCTTACTGCTTTACTAATTCCCTCACTCCACCATGTTGTCAAATGGGTACCCACCCATAATTTGAGTTGGGGAAAGTATTCTCCCATAGAACAACTTCTTTTCCAGAGGGTGGCAACCATTAATGCTACATACACCAGGATAAGCTCTGGCTCTATAGGCCAACAGGCTCTAAAGGACTTAATTTTGAAACGATTGATAATTTAAACAAACAACGTAGTTAAGGCATTATGGGAATCAACTTACGGGTTGTCGATCATGACTCTGCATATATTTGCCATCATACTCAGACAGTCTGTGGTTTGTTCTACCGGAAGGTCTTTGTTCTGACAAGAGTGAAAAATTATTGAGTTTTAAGACTCACAAACTGAAAAAAGGTAAAATTGAAATGAGAGTAACTTATACCATTATAATGAAAGAGTGATATTTCAACCTTTTCATAAAACAAAATCATTCAACCCGAAATCTTTATCTCCAAGTTGTACTTTCTCCCAACATAAAGTACCACATTAAGCACAAAAAAAAAATCTTTCAGTTTTAAAGTTTTGAAATTTCAAACACAAGTACAAACTATTTTTTTTAGCATGTAGAGAATGAACACTGTAAATGTAATGACTTTTTGGATAAAAAGCTTGGACCACTTAGTCATGCAAAACCAATATTTCTGGGTAAGGTTTTAGTGAATTTCCACATGTAGTAATGCGCCTAGAGCCTATGAACCATGGGGTAGGGCGCTATATAAATGATATTTATCATTATTAGTAAAAAAAAAAAAAAAAAAAAGCAAAGCTGTTTTGATGTCTTTAAATTGATAAAAAATTATTTTATATTCAATCCTAGTCATGTTTACATTGTAGAGATTAGATAAGCTTTTGCATGGACAAACAAATAAAAAACAATGATAGACATAGTCCAACCAACCTGGGATACAAATCTAGCCGTAACATCACTGAGGGCCATCAACATCGGGGTGGCCTGGGCATAAAACAAGGATATCCTGTTGGCCATTTCATTGGACACAAACTCCTCCCCTTCCTGCACTTCATCCTGAGGATTTCAAAGGAAAAATACAATAAAGCCCGCTTATATTGAACAAGCTAACAACTAACATTTTAGATATCACATGTGCATACACATTTCTGTGCCACAATCACTTTTTCACCTCATCCTTTACTTTCAATAAAATATTAGACGGATATTAGGAATTACGGATATCATTAACTTTTTTCTCTTATCCGTATTATACTGTAAATCCATTACATATAAATCATCAACTACAGTTTGTGATCAAAGTTATTTTGTCCATGGCAAGGGTAGGTTACATATCCAAAACACCTAAAACACCCATTCTTGTTTTGCATCCTGTTTCTTTCTTTCTTGAATTTTTACGTATTCCTTAACTTTTCCAACCACTAGACAACTTCAACACCGCTAACATAAATCACTATGTAAGTAAGTCCTTTACAGCTTACTTGCCCAGAGATCGAGGTTATCCATGTTGCTGTAGCGTGAAGCAGACAAATGGCAATGATCCCAGCCACTAGATAAGACGCTGGTCTATCCCAGATTACTTTCTCCGGCCCAAATTGTAGATTAGTACCCATTTCACACCTTGGAGGGGTAAGGCATTTGGAGTAAATTTCCTTGCCAAAGAAAAACCAAAATGCCACTGGTAGAAATCCAATTTGATACCCCCATGCACTGTGCTGCGTCACTACCAGTTTTGGTCACTATGTCGCCAATATATTAATCTGACTAAGTTCTTGATCACAGACTCACCCATGGAAAAAAAGTTTAATTTGAAGCTGGCTTTTTGGCTAGTTGTTGCCTGTTTAGGACCATTTATAACACAATTTAGTTGATATCAAAGGCAGAGCTCGTGAGACAAGTTTAAGTACTGGCACAAAGAGATAAACAAAGGGCTCACTCAAAACTCGTCAAATCATAAACTGGCCAGCCTAAGCATTAATCCTATAATACAGAATGTCTGACGAGACAGCACTAAAATGCTGATAATAACATAAATAATTCCCTGTTGAGGGATCATTAACGGATGACTCAGCCAGGTTTTGAACCATCGATATACCAGTTCCACAGATGCTCTACCTATTGAGCTACGGTGCTAGTAGCGTCAATATCAAACTCATTGCATCCACATTCATAATTAATTTGAAGACAAAACACAGAACCCAATCTCTACTATACCTCATTGGCCATTTTCCGCCTGCTCAGAGTCCTTCTGTAGTAACTGAAATCATTCTGGATGGCTGGTGTTGTCATCTGGAGAGAGGGTTTCATGAAGGGCAATAGTATTAATTAGTTCTGATGAGAGATATGGTTAATTTTTATACTCAAACCAAAATTAAAAGGAAATCCTTCATATAAAAAAGATAAATGATTTTCGATCATAGTATTTTAAATCAATGAAAGCATATTATGTATTAATGTGAAGCTTATAAAATCAGAAACCTGCTGATATAATAGATTAAAATAAGCATTAGAAGTGGGACCAGAATAGATCCTTGAGTTAGATAGTCTAATTTTTAACAATATAAGGCTTTTTGACCAAGTTAGTCTTGTCATGTCATAAGTCAACTCACTCAACCATTGGTTTTTATTTCAGGGTTGCACATTCTTCCTAGACCAAGTACAAGCACAAAATAATTGATTGATAATTTAGAAATTTCATGAAAGTACAACAAATTATTCTGCTTTCTTTTAGAGAGTAAAGTGTGAAAAATGTAAATGCAAAGACTTTTCTGAAAATATCCACAGAAGGAGAACCATTCAATACTGCAAACCAAAATATTTTGGTGTTAGTGTTAGCGTTGAGTGAGTTATCTGTGACTGTCTGCAAACAAAATGGACATACTTTCAGGTCATCAAACTTGGACACAAAGTCGAGGATCTGGGCAAACTGTTTGAACAAGGCTTGCTGATTCTCCAAATGTTCCCTGGGTGTCATGTTCTCTGCACACAACTCTTTGAGCAGCTCAGGCACAACACGTTCTGCAACATCCACAGACAGAGAAAATGATAACTGTCACATCTATTAATGTTTTATGATAATAATACTATGTCACAGACTGATTTGTATACCCGAATGAATGTTAATATGATAAAGGGAACAATTTGACATCATGCTAACAAAATATAATCGTTATCAATGTATTTTAACCAAAGCGGACAAATATAGATAAAATTCTAACAGCTATACTTGGCACCGAAGGCCTCTCTAAAATATTTTTTTAATTAAAAATGACCTACCAAGCTCTAAAGAAAAGTCAAAAAAATTCTTCAGTTGGGAAACGAGTGGTGAGACAGACTGCCACGCTTTATCCTGGAGGTCTTCTATCTTTGGATTGGATATCGCCTGAAGCATAAAGTTTAAAGTAAATGTTATCACTAATATCATAAAAGCATAGTTCAGTTATAAAGTTAAAAAAAACAAAAAAAAACACCAACCAAATAAAATCTTCCTTTTTTACAAACAAAATGTCAATGTCATATTTTCAAACATTCACAACAACAATGAAAAATAAAAAGAAGAAATTTAAAAATTCCTCTAAATTATAATAAAAGGTTGACTTAAAAATGATTTTTACCATTCTTATTTCCTCTGTGGCACCTTTATATCGTTGTAACTGTATCAGAATTTCTTCTGCTGAGTCCAAAACATTCTTGACCAAGTCCCATACCCTTTGCTCTGGTTGTGTGGGCTGTGCATCTATCATTCAAAAGAATACATTAATTCACAGCATAGTATTTCGTTTTCAAATTATGTATTACTTTCTTTATCCTTAAGATATAATTTATATTTTAACCTTTCTGCATTTCATGGCCTATATAGAGGATATAATTGCAACTTTAAGAACAGCATGGTTTAAAAATAATGACAACAGGTATGTCCAGAGAGGAGAATAGATTGTTTATTCATGGTAAGTTTGGATACATGATTATAAATGAAAATGGTAATATATGTTTTTTAATTGTCTGAAAAATGCAATGATAAAACTGATTAATACAGAACAGTTGAAGCATATTGAAGACAAAGGCTTGTCTAAGAAACTTACTTTCAAAATCCACAAAGAGATTATCTGTTTTAGTGGCAGGATCATTACTCATCAAAATTCTCAAGAGATTTCCCATTTTTGGTCTTGACTCTAGGGTAAGAAAGAAAGTAAGAGTAATTGTATTGGGAATGGAAATGTAAAATCTGACAGAAAAATAACAGCGCTTGAAGCAGTTTATAAAATATAGTAATGATTTTTTTTCTCAAGAGTTTGAATATTATATATATACATTTTTAGCACATAGAAACCAATAAATGGGAGTTTGTAGTGAGACATCAGGCCCTGATGACACACTAGTTGGGTCCATGTCATCAGCAACAATGGCAAACTAAAGTTAAATTTCCTTTCTTTTTTTTTTTTCAGCACCTAGTAGTAGTAACAATTAACAATCTGATTGTATAGTTCAGACAATTTTATGTGTAAAAAGCACATAGAGCACCACCTTTTGCAGGGGATATGCGCTTTAGCAGAAAAATTATATATATGATTATTATTATTATCAAGGCATTACTCTCTTCACAACCTACCCCTGTAACATCATGATCAAACCTTTGCAAGAGATATCAAAATTTTCTTTTATAGAGTTTCTTTTCCCTTAAAAAAAGTAATATTGCTCCAAGGTCTAAGTGCCTATCAATCCAAATTTTGAAGAATGACAGTCATCATTTTATAGAATAATCAACCTCTCTTGGACAACAAAACAAGCACTTAATTTGACACAGTGAATGCAAGCCATTGAATATCCAATTTCTCTTAGTAGGTTAATAATAAAGAGAGTTGATAACATGTTCACATCTCTCTTGATATGTAGCTCTATGCACTGTTCCAGGAGATATAAAAAAAACGTAAGTGGCTCTTTAATGAAAAAACATATTATACATGTCAAAGACATCGGGGTCTGATTCTAACTGAAATGAAAAAAGTAGTCTTCCAGATTTACATTCTAATACCAGAAAAATCAGATCAGAAAACTGACAGTACACTGAAATCTGATTTATCTGGACTAAGATCGCGTAAAATTTGAAGATTTTGATTGATCTAGATAGTGAGTATTTTGAAAAACATCCTTAGCTTTGAAAGAGTTAAAATGAAAAATAAATTAAAATAAACGAAAAAGCAAGAAATACAGGCCCGTTCAAGTCTGTCTAGAGCGAGTTGATGCATAGAACTATTAACGTCTACAAAATAGTCTTGAAATTTACAGAGATTGGCAAATAAATTCTGACTCAATCTTAAATGACTCAATGTTTACAAATATTGATCAATGATCATTGAGAAAATCTTAGAATGCAGTTACCATGAGGTTAGATAGTTTTAATGAAAATTAGAAGACTGTATAGAGATGCATGGTGATAGAAAATGTTTTTAAAATCTAGCATGGAGACATCTTGAAAACCTTTAGCCTAGAAGCCTACTGATCCGAAGAACATGGAAGGAGTTCGAACTTCAATTTAGATCCTTGACCCAATGAACAAATTCCAAAGAATAAGAACAAGGAAGCTAAAAACAATTTGTAAGACCATTTATGGAAGAAGTTTCAGACATCAAAAATTTCAGGACATACAATGATTAATACAAACTGACTTAAAGAAATAAAACAATATGAAAATAATTGATGATGAAAAGTAAACAAACAATACCTGTCGAGTAACAACTCCCTTTTTTTCGTCTGTTGCTTCGGTTACTTTGAAGTTTATCCTCGACTTACGACAAGGAAGTTGTGTTGTCAGCCATAGATGTCAAAGGTAATGTCCCTAAGTTCTACTTCCGGGTAAACCTTATTTGGGTTCACAGCAGACCAAAATTGGTTCAGTCACCTAAGAAAAAAATTATAAATTGCTTAAATTATACTTATTTGATTTTATCATAGCTGTTTAGCCTTCGTTTTTTTTATAAAACGAATTACTCCATTATATGACAGTCTTGTATTTTTGGAGCTATGAACTTGGCGGCATTGTTGTAATTAAGTCAGGTAGGCTACTTCTGTAAGACACCTTTCCTTTTCTATAAATAGAAATCTCACGTGCACAGGTCAAATTGTCGTCTGCTGAAACAATCGAATCGGTCAATCATGAAGGCTAGAGGGTGGATGGTATAGTCTAATTTTGTTTAAACTGTCGATTCAACAAGGCATTTTAGATTGTCACCCACTCGTGTTTTAAACGATTGATTTCAATCATTGCTTGGATACTATGGTAGGTTTTAAGCTGTTTCGTTTTGACTATTCTTCTTCTCAACCTGCCGCAAACAGTGAGTACACATCTCTTACCACATTCCCTTCTTCTGCTCCAGCATTACTGGGTTCAAAAGATGGCAGAATTGTTATTAGAGGTGCTCAAAACCAAAAAGATCTTTCATCTGAACTTTATGAAGGTGCCATTTGTGAGGAAAGGATTCTTCATTTAAGAGAAAATGATTGTAAGGAACCATCAAAGTATACTGAACATGAAGAACTGGGGGAAAATCCTGTTCCACACCATGAGGACATTGGATCTTGTCCCAAAAAATCAACCTTTTTGGGTTCACAATATGAATTTCATGAGAGAAGCAATTCATCTGTTCAAAATGCATCTTTCAATGATGATATTAGTCAAATGGAATGTTTTCCAGGAAATGAGTTCTCTATTTTTCAAAGCCAGAACCTTGCGTATACAAATCTGGACACTGTTTCAAAATGTCAAAGCAAGAGAGAAGAACAATCAGACAAGTGTATAAAATGGGATGATGAGAATAAAGATTCTCATGACTTCTCCAACAGTCAAGGGAATACACATTCATCATTCTGTAACAATGAAACACCTCAGCAAAAAAGCCCATGTCAGCAATCATTGTCCCCAAAAATACAGTTACAGTCAGAACATGAAAAATCATCATCAACGACATGTCCCCAAGAATCATATGATTCTCTTTTAGAAAGCAATGAATCAAGTTGTGTCTGGAATACTGGAAATGTTACTGAACAGATAAGATCCCAGGACAAAGGCAATGTACTCTCTCGAAACCAAGGCTTGGACACTGCTGGTGCACAACTTCAGCCAATATGTCTAAATGAGAATGATGAACACGGTCAAAGAGAGGACGAAACAACAGATTTGAAAGACAGTGGTCAAAGAGTTTCCAATTGTTGTCAAATGAATGCACATTTTAAACATGAAATATCTCATGAAATAGTCCCATGTCACCAGTCTTTGTTCTCAAAAGAAAACTGTTTTGAAAGAGAGACTTTGAATTGTTTTTCACAAAAATCAAGAAATTTTCTCTGTAGGAAAGATGAACCCAATTGCCTTTTGTATGCTGAAAATATTAGTGCAATAATTTGTTCCAAGGGTAAAAGCAAAGCAGAACATCAAGATGAGCATTGTCTACCTTTATCATCAAGTATTTCATTAAAAGATATAAATTTGTCTTCTAAAAATGAAAAAAACACAAATAGGCATCTGCTTTCTACCCACACTGAGACTGATGCTTTTGATAATTGTGAGAAGGTTGATTCACAATTAAAACAAGGCAATGATGAAAAAACAAAGAATGAATTAAAACAGTCAAATGAATTTTCTTCCTTCTCACAAGACTTAGAGAAAACTCCCTGTACTGACAGCCAAATAACAAAACATGCAATGATAATAGAGGATGTAGTGGCTGGGTGTGTGAGCATTTCTGACAAAGACTTGAAGGCAGGAAAAGTCTTGAACAAGATGGTGGATGATTTACACAACACAATTAAAAATGATAACGAAAGTGCAAATGCAAAGGATAGGATGACTGATTGTTCTTACACTGATTGTCCTGCAATCTTATCATCATCCGCACAAAATAACAAAAAAATTGCAGCACAGGAGGAGAATGTACAAAAGTGTACTGGCACTAGTGACACAAGGGCCCCTGATTCACAAGAGGAACCAAAAACCACACAATACTCCTATGTAAGATCTTACCATCAGTCCTTTCAGTTAGAAAATATTGATAAACCTGAAGATTTTGTCTCTATTTCAAATTTCAATTCTAGTCAAGGGGAATTAATATTCTCACCTCTGTACTCAAAATCTCCATATAGAAGCAATAAGGAAGTTGCCATTCATTGTCTAGAAAAATCACAAGGTCGGGAGCTAACAACAGTACTGCAATTTTCACCTTTACTTTCACAAAATTGTGAAAAAAAGCCATCGCTTTTGTCTGAATGCCAAAATATTGATAACGAGATAACAACATCCTTATCTCAAGTTAGTATAGAGCCCAACATTACAAATGAACAACAATTTGAAAATGGACAGAATCTCTCAGATGATGAACTCCCCACTCCTGAACAAGACCATAAAACTGGAGCTGAAAATGTCGTCAGGGAAATTGAAGAGGATTGTGAAAATTTTAATAACTGTCAAAAAACCCCATCTGATGAAATTTACTCAAGGAGTCACCCACCTCCGCTTGCAACATTTTCACCTTTATCAAGCAGTCAGATCAGTAGCGAAAATGAAATGACAGAAGAAAAAACAAATGAATATGAAATTGAGCTTCAAATCGGTGAGGCACAGTCAGAGGAAAAAATTGTAAATTTGAAACATCAAGATTTGAACAAGAATGATGTTATGAACCAAGATGTGTATCCAAGAAACAAGGAATTAATTAATAACACTGGCAGTTGTTTTCATAAACCAGAGAAGGAAACTGGTATGGAATCAAATAGTAATCTTTTAATTACAGATAAATCCAACAACTGTTTGGCTCTCACAAAAGAGCATAGAAAGGAAATGTATTGTAAAGAACTGACAGACGAAAGAGGAAGGATTATAACAATCAATAGTTATATAATAAATGGTGGCAATGATGTTGAAGAGATGATTAGCGACGACAAACCTCTCTGCAGGCAAAAAGGAATCTTTTCCGTTTTGGATGATAATGGAGCAGTTAACAATGGTAGCAATGATGCTGCTTGCAAAATCCAACTGGAAAGTGAACAGGTGGTGCCTGGAAGTTGTGCAGAAGTTGATGATGGCAAGAGGGTGGATGAGCCTTTTTATGATTCTCAAGAGGCTATTCTATTGAAAGGTAAAACCACTCTTTAGGTAATGTGTGATTTAATGAAACCAGGCACACACTCACATCTCAACACTCAGAATTTTTTTTTTTTCATTAAATTATTATAATCAAAGATAAAAAGCTTTAGATGTATTTCTGTTAAAAAATCTTTTATTATAATTTTTCCTTTCAAGGAGAATTGTTTTAAAGTTATTAAATTTTTTCCCCTTGTATTTCAATGAGTTGTTCAAATAATTCTCCCTTTCTGTCTGTTTGTCTCTTTTCTCTCTCTCTCAACCAATCTTCTTATTTCAGTCTGATCACATCATGCATGTTTCCTGATGCAAGTCAGTCAGTCATTTTTGTATTGTTCTTATCCTATTTTGACCTGGTATTCTGTTTAGACATGTCCAGGGGACCGTTTAGAGCATATCTTTGCTGTTTTCACATATTTCATTTGTTTCATAATCACTTTCCAATATGTAGATTTGTAATATTATGATTCTAGAATATCCTTTTAGACCACTCCATTAGATTACAAGTTATCCCCCTCTTTCTTTCTTTCTTTCTTTCTTTCTTTCTTTATGTCTCTCTCTCTCTCGCTTCTGCTCTCTCTCTGTCTATCTCTCTCTCTCTTCCTCTCTCTATCTCTCTCTCTTCCTCTCTCTATCTCTCTCTCTCTCTCTCTCTCTCTTCCTCTCTCTATCTCTCTCTCTCTCTATCTCTCTCTCTCTCTTCCTCTCTCTATCTCTCTCTCTCTCTATCTCTCTCTCTTTTGTATAGTTTTGAGTACTTGAGTTGAAACCAAAAAGATACTGTCCACAATTATTTCTTTCTTTCTACCTTAAAATTTTATCTTTTTCATTGTGCTAAGATAAGAGATCCTACCATCCATGTTTCCAGTGGAAATGTATCCAAGATTCTACCCCGAATGGAGACTGCATAAGCATTCAAGGACCCCAAAGTAAGTTGTTAGTGCCCTAAAACTCACAATAAACAAACAAACAAAGTATAAAAATCATCTGTATGCATAATGAAGTTCTTTACAGCAGCCCATATGGCAGGAGTTTATCATGGTTTTTTCTTTAGCCTGAAGTGAACAAGTGATAATTAATGGTTCCACTCTCTTGATGGGAAGCTGATCTTTCACAGATTACTTTCTTCAACCCAATGTGTGGCTGGTACCCATTCGACACAACCAAGCAACCATTACCTGGATGGAGTGAGGCAATTTGAGTAAATTTCCTTGTGCCATTGGTAGTTATCAAAGGGAGCTTCCTTGTGTGGTGCTTCACTATCATCAGTTCGGCCACCGTACTCCTATTTGAATGCATATTGTCTCATTAAGATGGCATAGAAGTAATTGTGAAAAAACATGCATGGACTCTCTTGTCTTCTTCCTGAAACTGTTTGATATTGCTGTGTAAAACATTCAAGTAAGAATTTTGGTTTTTCAGCAGTAAAAATCTTGTAATAAAGGTTTCCATTTTCATGGTGTTTATTATGTTTCAGATCTGCCAAATGTTGTACCATTACCTCCAGCTATGAAAAGGGCGAGACCGATCAGAATTGGCTTATCTAAGAAACAGAAAGTCAAACGCCTCCATCAAAAATAATCTCACTGTGAAATCATTTTCATGAATTGGAGCGAGTGTGTATTTCTTAAATGGAAATCAGTTTATTTTACTTTTGCCTATGACACATGTATCCTGCTGAAAGCATGATAAAATCAACCACGTTGAAAAGCTCACTGCAGTAATACTGTGCCCAGTATTGAAAAAAGAAGAAGAAAGCTTGGGATGTATATTTGGTTCAATAATTGTAAAGAGAATGTTTGAAAAAACATATTAATTATAAACGAAGGCATTAAATATTGATAAGCACAGTAAGTTGAATAATATTTATTAGGTTAAGAATTAAATTCTTAGAACTAGCCAATTTGTTGCAAGTTAGCTTCCTTTACCTCACTATGTACTAAAAGAGGCTGAAGACTCCAAGTATCTCATCTTGTTCTTTTTTACCTTAGCTCAACTTTTAAAACTATTGATCATGAAATTCGAATCCAAAGACTCTGGAAAACGTTTGGCCTCTTGGGTGTGCCCTTGTGTGATTTAAAACCTACTTGTTTGATGCAGAATTATTTCACTCTATCATTAATCTTTGAATTTGATGGATGTGTTTACAAGTTTAAAGTTTTTCAATTTGAAAATATTTTGTATTGATTTTGAAAACATGTCAATGTCACCAAACCAAAACTTAATTTTTAAAAATTTCTTTTCTTACACTTACAGATTTCAAGACTACAGTAGAATTACTTTAATCTGAAATTTTGGGGACCTCGTAAGCCATTTCGGTTTAAAGGCATTTTGGTTTAGAGTAAGTGCTATTTTTGCGGTATTTTTCAAGGGTGGCAACTATGTCAGGAATTTTGAAATTTCACAGGTCCTGACAATGACACGTTCATTGCCCTGGCATGTTTTCATCTTCTTGGTAGTTTGACCAAACTTCCTTTCTTCGTGAGCCTTCTTTAGCTTCTCCCTGCCCTTCAAAATTGTAGATAGAGTTGAGTTCTGGATGCTGTGTTTTTTATTTTTACAGATCTCCGTCTTGCTCTTAACTTCTTTTCGTCCACTTCGGATATGATTTTGAGTTTAAACACATCGCTATCTTTTAGACATCTTTGACTGCTGAGTAAAGCTAAAATTAAAATGATTAAGTTCTTGTGGATTTGTGATACGCAGTGACTTTGACTCCGAGACAAAAGCCCTCACCACCAACGAGGGCTCTTAAGGATGTGGAAATGAAAAGGCGTTATCAATATGAAGGACCCATCTGTTGAAAAGCTAATCAGTGCGAAATGTAACAATTAAGGAGCGAGCGAGGAGAAGATGAGGGGCGGGGATAGGGGGTTGATTGGCAAGACCTGTGGATATGTTTAACTGGAGGAGTGGTTGATATGCTAAGGGTAGAGGGCAAGGGAAAAAAAGTAAGAAGATAGAGAACGATAAAAAAAAGGAAAAAGCTCTCAATTTGTTTTGGTTTAAACTCAGTCGTGCTTAGAAGCATTTCGGTTCATCGTACATAAGGGTACAAAGACAAAAAAGAAACTTTTACAATCTATCGATTTCTTTACGGTTTATGGTATTTTTCGATTTAGCTTCTTTCGGTTTAAAGTAATTCCACTGTATTTAGTTTCTTTATAAATTATTTTTTGTCTCAAAGTTGCTTTTGGTTATTCTTTAAAAATGTTTGAAATTCTTAAAATTGGACTGAGAAAGTTCAAAACGGACGAATATCAGATGAATCAAAGATGTCTGTGATAACTGTAAATAAGTTTGATTGGTTAAATTTATACCTTACGATTACGTTTTCAGTTTTATGCTTTTCAAACAAAGATAGATTACAATCTTGTTGACTCATATGTTCTCTGATCAGAGATTTAGAATTTACACTCAAACCTCGTTGTACGGCCATTCTCACCTACCACAAGCTTTTGGCTTTGGAACGGATCTGCCACTATGTAAAAATACTATTTAAAAAACTTGTAATACTACTGTAATACCAATATCTGCCAACAATTTATCTGTAACAAGTATGACTTGTGTAGTGTATTTTATTCCTGCTATACCTCCTGTCTAAAATTTTGTCACTATCATACTAAACCTAACAAGATGAAACAACCCTCAAATACTCAATAAACACTTCACTTTCTATACTGCTTAGTCCTTCTAAAGCTATAGTATATGGACCTGTAAATTAGTGTAAACAGTGAGTTCTTTCACATTTCTTATCACATAGCCCAACCCAACTATAGGCCTCTATTTTCATTGTACCGCCATTCTCTTTATATCGTCAATTTTATGCTTTCCCTAGACTAGACGAGGTTTGAGTGTATTTGATTTTCTTACCTTTTGCCTTAGTATTGTAAAATATCCTATTACTATTACTATTATATCTTTTCTTGATTGATTTGTGAAGTGTGCCAGGCTATTCTGATTTGATGTTTATTTGACAATAATTCTGCATTTTAAAGACATGAATGTTGTCTGATGAATGATGGTGCTAATAGAAATATCTGTTCTTCTCCTCTTCAAATTATGGAACACAAAAATGATTTATCAATCTCAATGCTTGTTTTATGAGATTGCCTTATTGTTCCCCATTGGTATATTTCATCAACACTCAACCCTAACCCCAAAATATTCTGTTTCCATTGCTGAGTAGTCATACTTCTATGAATATTTTGACAAAAGTCATTGCACTTTTATTTACAGTGTTCATACTTTCCTTATCTACAAAAAAATTAAAAGATAGTTTGTACTTGCATGAAATTTCCAAATCATCAAAAAATGTTTTTCTTCTTGGGCTTGGTGTAGGTATAAGGTGCAAGTGCAACCCAGAGAGAATATCTAGGATTGAGTGAGTTAAGAACTGAATGATGCTGCTACCTCAGTGTTGAAGTTTGAAATTGAAATCTATATCTTGTAACATTAAGGCAGCACCTTTAGGGCGTCACTGGTCATGTAGCGAACACAACTCACAACAGAGTGATATCAAGCATAGATGGCTGCTGACAGAAGTCAGTTTCAAATCCCCACCTGTCCAATCCAAATATTTGAAATTTAAATTTAGATACAATCACTGACCGAGACTGCCCCCTTGGGTAAGGCACTTTAACTCACTTACCTCAAATGCAACTCTTCTGTCTTCTTTTGCGTCAGGTCCTTTGGGTACGAATTAAGGGTTTTTATTTTTATTTGTTTATGATTCATTGATTGATCTCATTAACGATGCTCTCTCTACTCTTCACAAGTAGTTTACATTTCAGACTACTGTACTGTAACTGTAACAATCCCCATCCAAACTGTGATTATAATTATACTACTAGATAAGTGTTTTGATTCACTCATTTTCTGTGAAACATCCTTAAAAGTAGACATTTCAAATTTGCACTTTAAAATGAGTTGTTTTTATGAAATTATTCTTGATAACATCTATGTTATGATGGTTTTATATTTTTAATTTTTTGGCTATTTTGCTTCAATTTCATTAATTGGTTGTCCAATTTTTCCAACCTTTTGTTTTCTTTTAACATATTTATGTAAAACAGTTTTTAAATGCATTTGTTCTACTTTTCACACAAATAATGCCCTTTTTATTGATATTCATGTGAATATACAATATACCCCTTGAGTTCCTCTTTAATTCACTATGAAGTCTGTTATTATATTATTTATGTTGGAAAATCTCAGAGTGAAAGAACATCTGTTTTTGTTTATATTTTCTGAATGTTTGTTTTTCTATGCATGATTTGGTCTGTGATGAAATAGAATAATAGGTAGTAGGTCCTTACCTTCCAATTCAATAAGGGCATAGTATTGAATCATTGTGGTTGTAATTTTAACTCACAGTTTTTTGTGGGGCCTAAAAATGAAATTGAAAAATCAAAGCCTCCCCTGTTTACGGGTATCCACTTTTTCCTTCCTTATAAAGTCACATTTCTTGATTTCTTATTCCTTGTTTTCCTAAATTCCTTGTCCCTCCCCCAATGTACTAATTTATTATTTTCAAATTTTTACATAGTCCTCCTTTCACTTGTCCAAATTTCTCTGTCCCAGCAAAAACTAGGGTATTTTATTTTCCTCTGGTCACTGATATTACCTTCCCAGTTGAAAGCATTTTAAAATTCGTAATAACACAAACAAAACAAGAAAGAGGAATATGTGTTAAACTGTAATCATAAATCTGCCCTTCTAATTTTCATTCTATTTAGTATCGTTATCATTTTCAATATCATGCTCTTTGACTTTGATCACTCTCTCATTCCAAACAGTTCTCTCCTCAGTGTTTTCCTTAGGGTGCTGTGCTTTAACTTACAGGACTTTTTGTTTCTTTTTGTTCTTTTATTTTAATGTTGTTTTGAGTAAAAATAAAAGTTAAAGATAGACAGAGCGCTTATGTTTTTTGCTTTCCCTTTGGTTCTAGGATTTGTTGTTGCTTGATTTATAAAGTAGGCCTACTGACGATATCTCAATAGGTAGAGCGTCATATCTGAACTACTAAGTTGGTGGTTTAAACGTTATACCTTTGACGGTAATCAGAATATTAGCAGCTGTCTTGTCTCCTACTTTGAATTTAAATTTGGGGGCGCAATAGCTCAGTTGGTAGAGCATCGGACTGTTGTGCTGAAGGTCCCGGGTTCAATCCCCTTTAGAGGCG
>JAUEKZ010099939.1:0-16015 GCA_031471865.1 Melibe leonina | reverse complement strand
CCATTCAATATAAAGCAATTCACAATCACACACACTCATGCACACTTCACCCTAGCATGTAAAGAAGTAAGTTTTGAAAAACCTCTTAAATGAAACGAGATCAGATGTTTCTCTTAGGTCTTGGGGCAAGGAGTTCCAGATTCTAGGACCAGAAAGGAAAAACTTCTTTCACCGAAAGATCTTAACTCTTAACTTTGTTCTGGGGACTCTAAATTTGGATGTGTCAATAAATAGATGACCTAAGCTGGCATAATGGAATATATTGTATTAGAAGCTAAGACAGATAGGAAGGAGCATTAGTATTTAGGCATTTATGGCACATGGTGGAAACTTTATATTTCATTCTTTTGTCAACTGATCTTCTACCTCTATTGTTATTTTAACTATTTTTTTTATTGCCAATGTCGTATCAGTGACAATGATGTTAAACATTGTTTTGGTATCTATAATAACACTCAAAATACCCTTTTTTTCTAATAAAGGAGACTGCCGGAGATGGTGTGTGTGTATGTGTGTGTGTCTGCAACGCTAAAGAGAGAGAGAGACTTTCAGAATAAACGTCCGTCTGTGATTGGACAAGAAAAAATATGATCTAATATGCCTTATACTTATAGAGGGCACAGCACAACAAAGGATAAGTTAAGCCAGGCTTGAAGGCTTAGAGTTCAACGCTCTAACCAATTTGCCACTACACAACTTTTTGCATTTTCTTGAAGAGAACAACATTACCATTACTAGGTAGCTGTAACTCTTTAAAAACTAAACTATATTTCCAGCGAAGCTTTACTGGGTTTGCTAGTATGCTTATAAAAAGGCAGCACTAACTTTTTAGTCTACATGTGCATTGAAAGAGTAAATAATTAGATCTGTGCACAAGAATAATTAATACAAAATTACAAAACATTAACATTAATTAATTCACATCATACATATTATTTATCATGCACATCTATGTATGTAGTGTAGGTATAAAAATAAAAGATTCCAACCTGCTTCACTCAGTGGTGGGTTCTGTGCCTCTGTTCTACACTTGAGTTTATGCGCCAAAGTCAGCCATCCTTGGGAGCATACAACACCAGAAGCTCAGGCTGGAGAACAAGAGGGCGACTTTATCAACGATGGAGTTACTAAGTAGGTTTTTAGAACTCATGGACTTTTTCCTGTTGATTGCTATCCCCTTTGCATTCTGATTTTGAAACAGAATAGTTTCTTTACAGAAAAGTTTCTCTCAAAACTCTCAAAGGAATTAGCCCCAACATGAGAGGGAGCTGGAATATTCAGATTCAGCGGCTACGTAATCAGGCTGAGGCAGTCATATAGATTCATGTTTTCCCCTCAACAGAAAAATTAAGGCCAATTTTTTTTCTGAAATTTCTCCAAATGTTGCTGTTATAGTTGTGTCTAGGAGGGCAGGAAATGGAGGGGCATATTTTCCTTTTCCCTCTAGCAGCTGAAGTTCAACACTCGGCTGCTGAGAGATGAAGGCTTGGGTTGGTGTGAGGAGGAAATAGCAACAATCCATATTGACAAGGGTTTGAGTTTGAGGTTTGCAATGATTCTTGAGACGAGTAATTGTCCCGCGGAAAATTGCAAATGAAAAAGCCAAAAATTGCATTGAAAACAGCAAAAATTGCATGCAAAAAATGTAAAAATTGCAAGCAAAAAATTTTCCACGGGGACAGGACAGAGTAATGGCCCTTGGTGTGACTTTTGAGTAGTGAGGATTGCTCAGAGTCATCATGTTTTCCTGCTCTATGCAAGTCATCTTCCCATCTCTGTTCTCCATGTTAACACCCATCCCGACCTGAAAAGTAATAATAATAATGAACAATAATGCTACAAAATATGATGATAGCGGTTCTGTTACCATTATAAGATAAAACAAAAAACATGCCCGATGTAGTTAAGCTTAGGCAAGGGAACAAGGTGAAAATAAAATCAGTTCATCTGTGGTTGGTCTAGCTCACAGTTTCAGAGTTGTATAGCTGGGGAGCAAGCGCTGGAAATCATAAGAATGAGTCAAATTTTAAATAATATGCAGTGCAGATACAAGACAAGCCAAGGAAAGCAGAAAAATGGAAAACAGAATAGAATCGAACACCCGACCCTGCCATGGCACCCCTTGCTTGGCCAACTTGGCAGTTTGCTCCCCTGGTATCATTATTTCAAATTTGACTCATAGAGTTAACAGGCTAAAACTTGCTATTTTCTCTTCAGTCTTTGTTGCTTTATTTTGGCTGCATTATCATTTAGCAGAAATCATATTCTACATTAAATCTTTTCTCTAATGTGATCTTATAATACACATGTAAAACCATGAGACAGAATTAAATTGTCATTAATTTTAGATTTTGTCTGAACAATCAGTATCAGAACATTAAGAAGGAGAATGGAAAATATAATGTGGCGCGGTGGCCTAACTGGTACTAATGCAGCACAGAGCCCTGGAGCTCTGGGTCGATTCCAACCAGTGGCACTTTGTTTTTTTCTGGGGCAAGGAAATTTACTCCAATTGACTCACCCCACCCAGGTGTAAAATGGGTAGACAATCAACAATTTGGGTCGGGGAAAGTAATCTGCGATAGAGTTTCAATACCAACATAACTTGCTACTGGCCATACTGCATTTCATAGTCTAATATTATTGAATGGTCACCTGTCATACATCTCATGAGGTCTTGTAGTAACGTAGTCACTTAGAAACTGTGATGACCGGGGTTTTCGAAACACACTACAAACCTTTTTTTTTTTAACTCACTCGCTATTTTATTCTTAAAATGTTGACACGAGCAAAAATCATATTCCGATTAATTTTTTTTTTTAAGTTCCATACCAGATTATCTAAAAGATCATCTCAACACCAACACTATCGATCAATGTCTAATATTATCTCATGATAACGCTAATGTTCATGAAATTGGAAACTGTATTTGCATTCGGATTTCAAAATATAAATGTGAAGGACTTCGGTTTGTCTATTTTGTTGTTCTAGGGGTGAAACTGGTGATTTTGAAGTCTACGATGCTGATCGAGACTACGGGCAAGTCTATTGTTCGTCAGGAAAACATCTGGATGTACCCAAAAAGACAGGCTCTAAAAATAGACAACTTGAAACTTCATTTCATTTTCTATTAGTGTATACCAATGAGAACGCTTTATTTATCATATGACGTTTATGCATCGGCAATGAATGTTGTGGGGTGATTTTTTCCGTCTCTACCTAGCGCTGCCGAATGGATAACATGCTCATTTTCAATTTGACTTACAAGATTGATATTATTTGTAGGATAATTAAATCAGCCGTTTAAATGCAGGGCTGTAGGCGGCTCAGCGGTCAGGTTACACTTTCTATTACAACCGGGTGCAAATAACTTTTTTTTTTCACCCGGAGTGCAAATAGCGACAGCATTTTAAAAATGAAGCCATGGGTATAATTTCTTAGATCAAACGTTTGGGAAACATTTTTACCTATGTGAATTACTGTTGAAAAAATAATAAATACTTTAGACGCATAGTTCCATGAGACCAAACCTCATCTACGTGAGACAATCAAGCCACAAGCCGCCATTTTGACGCCTATTAGTGTCGCTATGAAACAAATTCACGCGAGACATACATTCCGCGTAGAATGACAACTCGGAAATCGAGACTCCTGGACATGTAAATATAATATTACATATAAAAAAATAATGATAATAACTTTATTCAGCCTAAATACTCCATGAATAATTTTCACATTTTATACGGCCCCAATTGACGTTTTTACGATGTTTAGATAAAAATTGTTCATTACCCAGCTTTTGTCTACAGGAGGATGTTCAAACATAGGAACAGCCGTGTGATTGTTTATTATGGGAACCACAAACATGGCTGCTCAACAATGTTGACAACTGACAACGGTAGATTTGTATTGGCTGTAGAATTTTGAGAAAGTGGGTTTACGTGTTTGTATGCCAAGAGTTGATAGAAAATTTTCTGTTTAAACTTTCTGTTGTTTCTGTATATTTTCATGCCTCATTATCTTTTATTCATTTGTAGAACATGTGCTCGGTTCTCAATCATAACAGAGAACTAGTCTACTGGTGGATTGGCATTTTGGACTAGACCGGTCAAACGTAGTTCTACTAGAGTGGTCAGAAACCATCAGTATAAGATTTAATGTGATTTGGATATCTCTCTTAAATTGCAGTCCTCATGTAGAGAAGAAATCCTACCAATTTTGAGTTATGTATGCTTTATGTTATTTGAATTCCGTAAGTCTACATAGTATTTAACTTTTTTTATGAACACTTTGGAACCATTTTTCACTCTCGTTCATGCTTATTCTATTATATTACAATGTATGATCTGTGATGCACTAACATTTGTGAAAAGAAGTAGGGCCTTCTTTTCTACTTCTACAAATTGCAAAGAGAAGAGAGAAAAAATGCTCACTCTAATGGATTCATACACAATGGAATACAGTCATCCCACATTTTGTCTGCACACATTTCTACAATCTTCACATAAAAGATTATAGTATAGTGCCCTTATCAATCGAATATTTGTAAGTTATAAGATTGCTTAGTCCCTTTTTATGCACAAATGGGCCGTTTTATTGATTCACCTCAATTATTTAAATACCTATAGTTAAAAGTTATATGTGAACTGAATAGCATATTATGCTATGATTAGAAACCATCTGAAAATTTCATTTAGAATCTGTTTACATTTTGCATAAATAATGGATGCAGATAAACTTAAAATCTTACATTTTTTATAAAAAATTTCATTCATAGCTGTGAAATTTTTACAGCTTCTCTCAAGTCTTTTGTTTTCTTTTGGTGTGTTGCTTTTTGAATATGTTGATATTCAACACTTGATTCAACTGGAAATAGGCACTACCCTACATTGCTTTATGCAATGTCAGACCATTTATCCAGATATTGATATTATGGAGAATGACCTCAGGCTAAAATGACATTTCTCTAAAGCTGAGAAAAAAGGAGACTGAGAGAGTGAGTGTTTCTGGTTTTAACATTCGTTGTGTATTGGGTGGACATTTGTTCAATGCTCTACATGATGTCAAGAATCAGGATAACAGTCCTGATTGTACTAGGCATACAATATGCTTTGGTACATTGCCATTACTTTCAATGTATGATGATGCATCTTAGTGATCTTAGAAATAATTTCACTCTTTTCTTCCTCAGGTACAATGTTGAAGTGTGAAAAACAACAAAACTTTCTCAGCTGTCTCTTTTCATTCAAGGGCCTTTTGTAAATCTTCAGCTCATTTTCTCCCCTGGATATCTTAACAGATAAACAATTTCAAATGGATAATCAGGATAGCATTCAGAATAATTCTCAATCACAGGAGTCTATGAGCTTTCTAAAAACTGTGGTAGACAATGGTCAAACAAAGAATGACAGTGATAAAGAAAACGATATCTCACAGGAGTTGAACAGCACTCAGGAATTTAGATTTGATTTTTTAAGAGAATCTGGAAAAGATCAGACCATGAATAAAGAGGACACTGAAATGTGGGACGATTTTTACAACGAAGAAGAATTTGAAGTCCTTTCTAGTGACAAGAAACAGGATGAGGATGATTCTTACAGATCTGATGTAGTGGGTAATAGAGTGTTGGAAAAAGTTGAAGAAGAGGAAGAAGATGATGTGGATGAAAGCTACGCAACAGACACTATAGACAATAGTTCCAAGGAATGTACAACTGATAACAAATCAGTCAATGAGAATCAAAATACAAATACAAGAAAGAAAAGAAAGAAGCGATTGTTCAAAAAGGTTCCTGCACCTTCTCCCCCTTCAAGAACGCTGCACCTGGGAGGATCCCACCCAAATCTTGGACAGAAGAATAGACTTGATGACAGTGATATCTCAAATCGACAGGGCAACGACCTTGAAACTATGAGTGAGACAAGTGGCAGGGAGAAGAAGCTAAATCGACGAAGACAGGTTGCTCGACCTCGTTGTGCAGGGCCCACTCCGAGTGGTGATCGTCTGGAGCAGAAATATCAGGAGCTGGAGCACCTGGTGTTGAAACCACTTGCCAGTTCAGCTGTGTATGTGCGGCAAACAAGAAACCAGATGTTAAAGCTGCAAGGCTTGAGTCCACAGTCCCATAGTGCCGGCGGTAACCTCGCTTCATTGCCTCCTGCAGGACAGTCAGTGCCTCGAGACCAAGGGAATGCCAGAGGTGTCATTCAAAGTAAGATTTCTTCTTCCTCATTTTCCAATAACCCTTTAATATCTTACCAATTTCTCAATATACATAGACTAGGCGTAGTTGTACAGTTATCGCCACAACTCTTACAAATGTCATGTCTAGACTTTTATCTAGAAACCCAATCAAGCTATTTGAATAGGTCATTTACAACAATATGATGAATATGTTAAGGGTTAACCTAGGTAGTTTCACTGACAGTGCGTATTTCAACCTGGTTGCTAAATAATTCTTAAGCTATTCAAGGAAAATATTAACTTTGAACACAATAACTGTGTAGCAATTGCAAAAGTAAGACGATCTTTGCAGCCAGTTCTCCAAATATTTTCTTGTTAAAGATAAAGAGTAAGAGAATTGACTCTCTGACTGATGCTGCAAATGTGCATTTTTAAAACTCAATTGTTGCTTTTGTCACAACTGTTGAATTATAGTGACAATGATGATGATTTATGTTATCAACGATACGAAACTGATTATAAATTATTATGATGGCATATGTCTATATAGGTACTAAAAATCTACGTCTGTTTGTATCCATATATATAAGTATGTATGTATCTATGTATGTATAGGAGAGCAAGGGACGTTCGTCTTGGATTGAACGAAACAAAGTATTATCCAGCAACCCGATTTAAAGCTTTGCTGATGATATATACAATATTAATGATTACATACCTGCTATTGGCAGTTTTGGTTTTTTTTCCTATTGCCACTGCAAAACGTTCATACCCCTGCTTAATCATGGAATGGGTACACGCATTATCTTTCTGCCTTCTACATGCATTGACAAGAACAATCCTAGAATTCAGGAGAGACTTTGTAACGAAATGTCTGTCTTTGATTTAACGAAACAAAGTATTATCCAGCAATCCGATTACAGCTTTGTTGATGATATATACAATATTATAGATTACATGCCTTGTATTGGTAGTGTTGGGTTCTTTTTCTTATTACCACTGCACACGTCCACACCCCTGCTCAATTTATGGAATGGGTATACATATACATGTTATCTTTCTACATTCTGCATGCATCGATTCAGGAGAGACTTCGTTGGTTTATGATTTCGGTTAATATTTTGTATATAACAAAATGAACCCAGCGAAGCGGGTCGGGCGGTCTAGTAATATATAATCACGGTTTTAACAATGGTAAATATGAGGAGAAAGTTTGCTATTTCATATATGGTTTTTTTGTGTATTTTTTTTTTTACTGTTCAATCAGCCTACATTTTCAAAATAGACTGAGTATGTTTTATCCCTCCCCTCCCCTCCCCCCCCCCCCTTCCCTCTCTTTTTCTAGTTATTGAGGAAGATGCAAGCAGGGCTTACTCCATTGTTTGCAATGTTAAAGACAACCACACAACTCTTCCCATGAGGCACTCTGCATCTGCAACAAGACTGAAAAGACCACAGTCTGCCGGACAGCTTAGACCTGCAACCGCTGGCAGCGTTGATCAAGGCAGCTTCTCGAGTATTGACCACAGGTCCAGGGGAAGGGCAAGAGCTGGAGCTCGTGGGACAAGAAAATTAAGACGAGAGAGAAGTAATAGCGGGGGCAGTAACCAAAGAAGTGATGGTAGTGGGAGTGAGAATAGAGATGTAGACGGCAATAATTCCCCGAAAGGTAGGGCTAGAAGCAGGTCAGATAGTAAGTCACCGAGTCAAAATATCATCGTTACAGATAATCACCTGAAAAATAGTTCAAATCCAGCGTTGAGACAATGGTTGAAGATTAAGGATAAGGAATATAAAAAACAAAAATTTGACGAAAGAAAGAAGAAAAGAAAAGAAAGGTTAGAAAAACTTGAGGAAGAAATAAAAAAACAGGAGTTCTTAGAAAAAGGAGAAGAAAAAGTTAAAGAGTGGATGTCTCGGAAGAAGAAAGAAGCCTGGAGACAGGCAAGAGAGGAGAGGAGAAGGAGGAAAGAGGAGGAAAAGTTGTTCTCTGAGCAACAACAGAATGTTGCAGATTCTTTGAGAGGTAAACCATTCATCCCCATAAAGAGACCAGAAAGCAACTATGAAAAGCAAATGAAAGGATCAGACTCACAGAAAGAGAACAATGAGGATTCCTCTCCTGTACAAGCAAGGTCAAAATTTGTCTACAAACGCCCAGTATCTGGTCGAGTGCGATTGATGAAACTTCAACAGGACTGGAAAGACGACACTAAAAAACAAGAAGCAAAGAAAAAACAAATGGATCAATTCTACGCTGCAGAGAAAGAAAGAAAAATGAGAGTCTCATATGATCAATGGCTTTTGAAGAAAAGAGAAGAAGACTATGTAAAAAGGCAATCACTGGCTAAAGGGAGAGCTCTTGCAAAATCAGATCCTGAGCTTCAAAACATTGTTCCTGAAATGGCCAGAAAGAGGATTGAGAATATACAACGAGGCAAAAAGAGAGTAGAGACAGGAGAGAGTGCTATTGATGAAAAGATCAACCGGTCATTTGGTGGTGGGGGTTTTGATGAGGGGGAGAGCAAGCCCAGCTACAGACTTAGTGTCGTGGGTGACAAAAAATCTCTAAAACAACGACCAAGCAGCGCTAAATCTTCTTCATCAGGAGTTGCCCTCAATCCAAAACATTCAAAATCTCCCCGTCGCCCGCAATCTGCACATCCTCGAGTGGAAGCCATAATGGACGACAGCCAAAATTCCAATCCTGAGCACGTATTCAAACTCCCCTTCCCTCCCGCTCAGGGTGTTCCAAAGTATGTAGCTGCAAGACAGGAAAAGTTGTTCTCCCAGGAAGTTATTAGGGAATCGCTTGAAGGTATCGGAGGTGGTAGTGAGTCTAATCATGCTGGTGGTTTAGAGAAAGATGATTCTCTTTTGGAAAACAATAAAAAGGAAAAACTTGAAATGGGTTCAACAGGAAATGAAGCCTCAGACGGAGAAAGCGTAGTGGATGAAACAGGCGGTCTCGATGATGAAGATCCAGTGGAGGATGAATCGTCATTTTTTCTAACCCATGGAAATACTGAAGGACGCCAACATCAGCAAGAAGAAACAGAAAAAGATGCTGAATCTGTTACCTCAGAGAAAAGTGCTGGTGAGGAACATAATGAAAAATCTTCGGACCTTGAGACGCAAAATGATGATTTAACAGACAGGGATATAACTGAAAAGGATCTGGATTTGGATCTTGATCAAGGCTTCAGTTATGAAAATGAAGGAAGTTTTCGCAATGAAGAGGATGAAGCAGACGTAGATGGGATGGTAGTCCCTCCCTTAAAAATTAACGATGACACTCCGGAACTTGATGATAAAAGGCTGGACGAGGACAATATGGACTTTTTTGAAGCTACTGTAAGTAAGGAAGAACCAGTCCATTCACAGTTGTCAGAGTCCAAAGAATTGAAAAGCTCCATCAAGCATGTATCATTTTCTGATGAGAATACAATTCATGAAGATCCCTTGATTGGAATTGCCAACGATTTCTTTGATAATGACGATCAACAACTTGAAAGTTTAGACAATGATGTGGAAGAAAACGTTGAGCCACTGACAGAGCAGACTAACAGGAACAGTGATGAGCATGTTGACTATGAACTATTAGATGAGATTGAAGGTTATGACGATGACGATGATGAAGCAGAAGATGAAAGGGGAAATTACTTTGCCCCAGACACTCCCCGAGATGATGATTCATTTTAGAGCATGTTTTGTTATATATATATATTAGACTTACACAGTAAAACACTTAGACTTACAGTAGAACACTTAGACTTACAGTAAAACACTAATATAAGGAAATGTTCCGGGCAAGAGAAAAAGTTAACTCTATCCATAGTTTGTTGTATCTGTCTTATATTTAATTGAAATAATTGTTTAAAAAAAGGATTTGGGCCACAGAAATGTGTTGATTCAATCCATGTGTTCCCTGTAAGTTTGTTTGCTTTAAGTGTGCTCTATTGTAGTTACCTCTTTGTTGATCACAGTTTTTATGTTTTATAAAGTTCCCAAAATAAGAAATCTCTTTCATGAATAGTTTATGATATCCCTATTTCATTTGTTATAGTGGATAATTGATCTTCATTAATTGCATTTTTTACAATGTTATGTTTTATGGTTAGATAGGAAGTGCAGAAGGATAACTCTGTAACTGTGGTTTGGATTGGTACTGTATTAAAGTTTGTTTACAATACACTCCATTGAATTTAAACCATAAATGAAGTAGTGAAAGAGTGGAATAAATGCCTGTATCATCCTCATCATTTTCATCATCATCATCCGCATTGTCTTTAACTTTAACCCCTGGCAGGGTATAGGCCACAAATCAGCTCCTTCCATCTCTATCCTGAGCCATCTTTCTTAGCTCATTCCAAATGAGCTTAATCACTTTCATATCCCTTTCCACACATTTCCATCATGTCTCATGTGGCCTACCCCTGCCTCGTATTCCCTGTGAATTCTATCTCAGTGATAGCCTCGTGATGTTTCTGTCCTATTTTCTGAGTTCTATTTCAATTTCTACATTCTTTTGCCCTGTCCTTTCCCACAGTTCCTCATTTCTTATCCTATCGTGCTATCCGATTTTAAGATTCTTTTCAAACATTCAAAGATCTGTTGATGATAGCTTGGACTTTATTTGGTAGTTTTGGTTGTTTTCCAAGTTTCACAGCCGTAGAGGAGCACAGACTTGATATTGTAATTAAAAAATTGAATCTTGGTGCATTGCAAAATGTTGCTTGTCCTCCAGACCTTTGATAATTGATTAAAAGCTGTCCTTGCCATGGCAGTTCTTGCTTTTACATCTGCATCTGTTCCACCTCTAGCATCAATGACGCTTCCAAGGTATGTGAAAGAATCCACTTCTTCAAGAGGTGTGTCTCCTACTGTCACAGCAAGGCTTGAAACATTTCCTTGTGTCACTACTTTTGCCTTTCCCGGATATATACGTAGACCAACACTTTTTGATCTGCCGTTGAGTTCCTTTGTCTTTTCTTGCATCTTGGTATATGTGTGGGAGAGCAGAGTAAGGTCATCAGCAAAACCCAAGTCATCCAGATGTTATCAAGGGGTCCATTGTATTCCATTGCGTTTGCCTTTGGTGGCTTCTTTCATAACCTCATCAATAAATGTGTGTATAGAAGTGATGAAAAAGCACTATCATATAGTAGTTAATTTCGACTTAATTAGAGTATTGTATTTCATTTTTCAAAACTTAAACACATTGCACTGTTTTAAATCCCAAAGATTATGTTTTCTCTTTAAAGTATTGATTGTCCAGGTTGCCTTTTGGTATAAATGAGACATAAATGGTTTAAAAAGATTGGGGAATATGTGCTGAGATATTTTTTGGTAGTTTTATTCCCTTTTCTTTGTTTTTCAAATAATTTGTTTCCAAACACAGCTTGTCTTTTTCATAATTCTACGCCAATTTTATAACTCAGCAATTTGGAAAAAAGAATTTGTATGGGTTTTTTTTTTTTTAATTGATTTTTACACAAAGGCCAGATGTTAAAACTATAACATAGATATCCTCTTCTCCCACCTCAGGTTTGGTGGAGACAGTCTGCATGTTTTCACTTGCATTGTGTGTCCGATTAGCTACTATTTTAACATTCTAAGTAGCATTATTATGGTTTAAGGTTGAGCTATAATATGAAAGAATAATTCTGGTTATTTCCAATTTCTCTTCACATTTAAATACTCCTGCTAAAACCTTTATTTAAATCTAGAGTGGCTCCTTTTCCACTTCTCCACTCTCCAATAATTTCCCTCACCTCCTCGCTCCTTATTTCCAGTTCTCACCCTCTCCCCTTTCCTTGGTCTCTCCTCTCACTTTCTCCTCTTCTCCCTCCCCCCTCTCTCCTCTCCCTGTCCCCCCTTAAACCTATCTCTCACTCCCCCATATCCCTGCCCCCCCCCCTTAAACTGTCTGTTCCTCTCCCCTTTTCCCTGTCTCTCTGTGTGCCTTTTTTCCAATGTGTGTAAATGGCCAAAGAAATCAAGTGGCCTTCCTTCTCTTGATAGCCTTTACAATTACAAGTCCATGTTTATGTCTTCTGAAAAAAGCTTTACATCAGCTACGGGCCCAATATCATTGAAAATAATAGGTACAGTATGTGACCTTGCACTTTTAAAATAATTGTTGTTGTTATTGGTATTTACTAGAGTTGCGTTGTAATATGCAATGACAGATATATGGAGAGAATAGCCATAGCATTTTTGTCAAGGATGTCAGCCCTTTAATTTTCCAAAACCTATTTCACTATTTGATCATATCATATCAAACTAACATTATTAGATTTTTAAGATGAAATAGAATTGTTTGTGATTTTGTTCCTGACTGAGAAATTTCACAAATTCATGTCTTAGCTTGGAAGTGATCTTGAAAACTGATTTTTCTGACATTTGTTTTGATTATCCATCCAATTATTTGCTATTTTCATTCCATCCATGAAGGCAGTTTCAAGTTTTGCGTGAAAGCTGAACAAATATAATTCCTGATGATCTTATAAACAAAGGCACCTACTGCTGTTGTATAATTTTTACAAATACCGATATTACTTAATGACTGAATCTAAAAACATCTTCATACTCCATCTATAAGATTCATTGAAAGATGAACTTTCTTTAAACCTTCAGAGATTCAAGTCCACATTAATCTCAATTTCAGTTGTAACTTAATTATCTGATTTATGTATCATGCGTTTTAAATTTTATTTTTATAATTGAAATTCTTATACTTGTATACTTGATTTGTGAATTGGCTATGATCATCAATTGAATTAATACATACATTACATTGGTTCTAGAAAGAAATTGACACTGTCATTATTATTCTTGTTATAAATGTCGAGTTGGAAATCTGTGATAATGACAGGCGTCAACTAAAGGTCAGCTGGTTGTTGTCATAATAATAAGTGTGCCAAAAGGAGGACGATTCAATTACTCAGTCAAGTCAGACTATTTTTTTTATCTTATATAACAAATATGACCCGTCACCACAATTTGGTACACAAGGTACGCTTGGTAGAGTTGAGTTAACACTTGGAACTTTATAGATTTTAGTTCCTTTAACTTAAATCCATATTTTTCTTTAGTTTGTCATCTGAACTGACAGATAGTGAAAAAAAAAGGCAGTGAAAGGAGAAAACGTTTAAAAATAAAGTTATGGTCTTCAACATGGTGGATAGTAGTTAAATTTTTTAAAAGATGTACCCAGAGACAGTGTAAGCCTCACGTGTTGTTTGCATTGTCACGGACGAGGTGGGCTGACTGCAGCAAGTACTGGGTCTCGTTAACTTACACTGTCTCTGATGTACCTTTTGTACTGAGCCTTGGTGATGGGTCACAAACGTAGGCCTATCTTATTGCGAGTATAAGCTGCCTATTATTTCATGCTAATGCAAAGTGTGTTTCTTGTTGTTTTTGATACTTTTATCGTGGCCAATGCCCATGGCTTGTAAACCTGGGACTGAGACGTGTCCCTACAAACGTGTATTGTTGTATTTTTAAAAAATTATCATTGCTCTATTATTATTTTTTCAATATCATTGTTATTATTACTGTAATTATCATTATTGATATTATTATTATTGATATCATAATTTCTATTATCATTATTAATATTTTTATAATTTTAATTATCAATAATATTGTTTTTATTCATATTATAGAATTATTCTTATTATAATAGAGTGAAAATGTGTTCTCTCTGAATTCATGAAGAGTGTATGGCTAAAGTTTTGTGTTATGTAATTGTATTAGAACCCTATTCCTATTTTCTTGGAAAATTGCATTTTATGTATATTTATTATTTTTCTTTGTTTGTAGGATGTAACTGCTTACATCTTTGTATTCTTAGATTGAAAGAGTTGTATTATAGTTACTGGTTCAAGTGATACATCATACACTATTCCAGACTTGATTGTTATTTATTAGTTCATTTAATGGGTTATGGTGATGTAACTTTTATAATGTATTTAATGATGTTTGACATTGTCATAGTTTTATTCACTATTTTTGATGTCATTCTAATCTAAAAACTGTGCTGTACAATTTATTGAAATTGAAATTAAGATTGAATACCAAAACTTTTTTTTGTACTGATCTCAATTAACTGAAATATTATGTGATGCCTTCAGGGCATTTTATCTTTTATAAGTCTTTCTCTTAATTGGTGGTTTGTTGCACTTCTTTATAATATACTGATATTCTTCTTAACACACTGGGATAATCTGAATGGATTTTATTTTTTCTTCACAGAATTTCTTTTTTTTTGGTCAGTAACCCTTGTGTGTATGTGTGTGTGTGTGTGTGTGTGTGTGTGTGTGTGTGTGTGTGTGTGTGTGTGTATGAGTGTGGAGGAGGGGAGAGGGGGTGTTGCTGGAATGTTTATATCAAGAAAATAAATTGTAGAGCTATATTAATTAATAACTGCTTTACAAAAAGGATTGCAAGTGAACAGAGCGACAATGTTGTTGTTTTTTTGTGTTTTTGTTTGTTTTTTGTTGCTCTCAAGATTTATGAAGAGCACCTATTTTGATTATGAAAATTAATCAAAGAACCGGCTCGTAGCTCAATACAAACGTCCACCTCGGAGCCGGTAGGTTGGTGGTTTGAATCCCAGCTACGTCATACTTGTCTTACTCAAACAAACTTTAAAACCGGTATTTTTGCAGCTGTCCCGCCAGACGCATTATGAGAACACTGCTTACATTGGTTGGCCCGATGTCAGTATACTGTGACTAGGTGAGATAATAGAGTGAACCTGTTATTTATCTCTGTGTGACAGTACTTTAACCTCTCTACAGAGCTCCGCCTTTGATGTGACCTAAAATATGTTAAAAAGGCAACAACGAAGCAACCAAAAAATAATTCCAACAGAAAAAAAAGATTGATAATGCTTTATCTAAACTATGACATTTTAATGTTTTCTAAAAAAATATATATGACGGTAAAGGCTATCTTTTTGTCAAGCAAATATATGATAAATGATGTTATTATTATATAGTCCCGAGGTTGATATTTCATGGTCATGAATTAAATGTACAACTATTTTGCTGCGTTAAGTTTCATTAACCAAGGGTTGATTTTCATTGTCCCTTGAAAACTCATCAAGGTTTTGTTTATTATATTATAGTTTGCTTGTCTTGTATCATTTTTAGCATCGTGGATTTTGTGGCCCTTAATTTTCCGCAAATTTTGCAAACTTAAAATCGCGAATTTTTTTGTTTTTGTTCTGGTCATTTTGTTTCCATCATATATATTTTTAAAAATTATTTCCTTTGCATTTAACATGAGCAAAATTCTTACGCTCTTTTGGAAAATAACTTGGATTATGAAAAATGTTGGCTGTTTAGCTAAAAATCCACGATGACAGATTGAAATGAGCTACTTATAATTTGGATATTTTCTGTCCCCAAAATTATGTTGAACCTAACTTTTGATATCTATCTAGCCTATTATTTACAACAATGGAATATGGTGTATTATGTTTAAAATGACATGCTCCTTCAAAATTTTTTAACGAAGTATCGTGTAATTTATTTGTAGCATAAACCTTTAACCAATAAAATAACATAAATAAAATCTTGTTTTAATTTCTTGTCTTGCTTTTTGATTAATTATAGGACGTATATACAACCACTTGTTGTTGTCTGTTTGTTTCTAAACTGCTGTGTTCTAATTTCAATTACGATGTAAAGTTCACTAGCACTTACATCTTAAGGGAATGGAAAAGGCTTGGGTGTTTCTATTGGTGCAATTCCAAAATCGCACCAATTGAAACACCCAAGACTTTTTCCATTCTATTTTTCTATTCCTAAAACCTACC